>OOFC01006925.1:1063-56722 GCA_900323345.1 Pseudochromis fuscus
ACGCACACTCACCCCCCTCTGATTTTCCAGCCTGTTTTACTGTCCAGAAGTCAAACCCTCTGAGATTAAATTTTCAGTTCCATTTTCTATAATTCAACAATTAGACCAAGTCCAGCCCTTCCTCCCCACAGGAAACCATGCAAATGTAAAGGGGAGGATCTTTGTGCTTCATCTTCATTTTCTGAGCAGCTTTAAAATCATAATCTACCACGAGTTATGAGGCAAATCATAAGAAAAAAAAAAGCATTATTTTACAAGTAGCACATACACAACTAGGACAATGGTGTGTGTTTTTTTTTTCCCACTAAGAAAGTGAAACACCTTCAGATTCGCAGTAGTTCAGTTCGTTTGGGCCATTCAGGCTCCACTCCACTGACACAAGAGACGATGCTTTGGACTGCTCATCATGGACTCTTGTCTCAGTTAAGGGGGTCTTTAACAGTAACGAGGCATTGCAATGCTTTCAGCTGCCCAGGAGTGACGTCACTCTCTCCTCCGGCTGACGCAACCCCCTTGAAGAGAGGCTCTCAGCGTCAGCTTGCCTGTGATGTGCTGCCGCTCTATGACCGCCATGGATCCATTATACTATATGCCTCTGAAATCTGCCACGTCACTCACATAGAGCGCCTTGTGGACTACGCAAACAACCAAATATGACCTTCTAAACTTGCCTAAATACTTTCAATCAATGCTTTTAGCCTGAGGCTTGTGTCATGAAAAGCAGATGACGTGGGAAGTAATTAAAAAAAAAAAAAAATGAAGATGGATAATCATGAAAAACATATTATATTAATAGTTTGGACATCAGCTTGGATAAATCTGGCAGCTCAGATCTTAGGCGAGCCATGACAGAGATTTGTGGGAGTGGCCCATAAACAGAATCGTACTAAATACTACAAAACAGGAACCTTAAAGGAACAGTAAATGGAACGTACATACAGAGCCCGTAAAAAAAAAAAAAAAAAAAAAAAAAATCACCCATATTTTACCATTAATGGAAAAGTTGTGTGTTTTTGTATGACAGTCCTAATGCCACCAATCACCATGTGTAGCTTCCACATGTTGAGCCCATATGATGTCAGAGCATGTTAACCAATCAGAAATATCCTTACCGTTGTCTGATAGGTGGAAATTCTGAGCTCATTTGAAAAGGCAACCTTCATGAAATCATCCATGGTGCAAGAATTCTGAATTTTGGAGATTATTCTAAAACATTCCCGTGAATCCTTAAGTTCATGTCATAATTTTATGAGCATAATTTCTGTAAGTAACTGCATAGACCACCAAAAGGAAGTGTCATGCAGATTCATGGTTCCCAGAAAAGTTTACCTTCAACAATTTATAGTCGTAAACTTCGGAGTGTGTGTCTTTTCTCCAGCTGTGTGACTTGAGTCATGCAACCAGCCAGCAGGGCCAACAAAGGCCCAGAGCATGGCACAGGATCGGGGGCCACAAAGGCGGAGCTGTGTGCTGGAGCTGCCCATTGTTTAGTATGCGGCTGCCAGCTACAGTAGATAGGGCTGCTTGGCACCGCCACAGTCGGGTCTCTGCGACGGGCCATAGGAGGCCACGATCGCTACTGCTCTGCCCTATTGACAATACCCCACCCCCCAATCCATCATCCATCCAACCTGCTCAGCCCGATACTCCCAGCAGCCAACAGGAGACCCCTGTGTCTGAACTGTGACAAGACATCTGCCACCAGCATAAAACTGTGGAGGTTTAAGACAGATGCGCAGGCAAAAATAAACATACTTGTGACTGAAACAGCTTTTACCTTCTTAAATGTGTAAACTATATGTGGCTTTCTGAGCTTTCACTGACAGTAAAGTGAATATGCTGGGATTTTGAAAGACCTTTTAAAGACAGCTCTTATGTTGTTTAAAAGCACAAAATTTGATCAAGAAATACTTGTCAAATCAATGGCTAATGCAAATAAATACTGGCTACATCCTCTTACTAAGTATCAGTTTGTATAGGGTAAACAGTGTATGTTGGTTTTCTGTGTGCATGCTCTCTTTTACAATAACTTTCAATATGGTATAAGTTGCTGTTGCATCCGTTTTGTCACAAAAATTCAGAACTGAGGTTGGCAAAGCGTGTGTGTTTGTCAGGGGTAAGGCATTCAAGCTGGCTTTTAAACTTTCATTTTCAATTTTATACCACTCACAGACAGGAAGAGGGAAAAAAAGAGAGAGATGCACAGAGACACCTCCTTACAAGAAAGTTTACTTTGGTCTCAGTATATTTGTTACACAATATACTGAATGTGTCATGTTAAGTCAGAATTACTGCCGTAGGACAGCAACCAGGCTCCAGAAGACTGAATTTCTGATAGATACGTTTCTGCTGAGTCACTTACAGTAAAAAGTTGTTCACTTCTACCTGAATTGTGAACAAATTCTAGTTTAGAGAGCAGCAGCCATAGAGGGAAAAAAATAATTAAATGACAAAGAAGTGAATGTATTAACATCATGTACCAGGTGTGGACAAATTCTTGCACCATGTCACAAGGTCAGCAATTTAATTATGCTTACAGTAAAATATTTATATTCATTACTATTAAAACCCTATTCCACACGTCTTAAGGATGAGAAAATAACCTAACCCAAGCTGGAACACTCATTGGATGATGAACTCTAAAATTTGCTAAACATCTACACTTGATCCTGGCCTGTTAGTGTTTAGAGCTACTTTAAGGAGCTGTGAGTGTCTGTATTGTGTTTAAACTGAGTGAGAAACTAAACAACAGTCGGGCATGCGAAAGTGAAAACTGAATGCAGTCAGGCGGCTCCACCAGGTGTAAACTTGTTCAGGTAACTCACTGACTATTCAAAGCATCTGGAGAATTGAGGAAATACCTGACACGATTCCAGTAAAGTGAAAGGCAACATGTCTTCCTTCCAATCAGTTGGTGGATTGTTCACATCAGGCTCTCTACGTGTCAATAACAACAAATGTGATAATGGTTCAGAAATATCTGGTATGGAGGATAGACTGCTTGGCTTACTATTAGCCAGGACAACCACCACCACTGAGGATTTCAGTTGGTCACAAGCAAGAAAGGAGACAGAGTTAGTATGATAATCTGACTTCTTATCGAGTTAAACTGGTGAACAAAGCAGCAACACTAAGCATGAATGTGTAATGACTGTACGACCTACTTTAATCACAGGTTTAACCCCACCTAAATCAGGCGGTTGACGGAATTACATAAAATGCAAATAATTCCTCATCACTGGTATTTTTATGTTACCACACAGGTTTTAAAGTACCTGCGGAGTACAACTGCACAAAGAGGTGTCAGAAAATTCACAAGGGCTGGACAATACAGCTGAAAACAGTAGATAAAGTGTCTTACTATGTATTATACTGACATGTGCTTCTATTGTTTTGTCTAGCTTACTGCAATTCAACAGCTCCACAAACTATATCTGCAAATATAAACACAAATCAGCACCTATTACAGTTTCAACAATCTCATATATAATTTATTTTAGCTGGTGGTTCCTAATACCCTGTCAATTTATGGTATTTACAACACAATAATGTGTGCATATGAAAATCACATAAAATATTCTAACACAAGCCACTGTTTGACTTGAAAACATATACAAAACTGTAACAAAATTTTGTAATACAAGAGGGACAGTTCCGCAAGGCGTAAGACAAATGTTTAGTCTGCTTACAAAACTCAAACATATTCAATTTACAATGATGTAAAAGAGAAAAGCAGCAAATCCTCATTCTCAAGAAACAGACAATAACTGAGTGGATAATTTACTTATGTGATTCATCGGTTGTCAAAATGGTCTTTGGGTCAATGTATCAATAAATCAGCTTATTGTTCCGGCTTGCCTTGGCTTTAAAGGCTGTATGACAGATAAATTAGATAACTTTATCCTACTATTGCCTTCCCATAAACGGCCACTTTGATTACAGATCATTCATTATTGCATTAAACAACAGACTGATGACATAATATACATACTGGCTGTCAACAATAGACAGGATAACATAAGTTACACTAAATAAAGATTTGTATGAAATTAAGGTGCATCAAGGATTTATATCAATGTCTCGGATTTGAGATACATTTCTCATACAAGCAACAAATTGCATGAGGCGCGCTCCTCGTCACGCTACCAGTTGATGCTCGGCTGAAGGCGGACTGTCATGTATATTTAATAGAAATGAGGGGGGGACCCTACACAGGGTATCATGCAGGCATAAATGAGAAAACTGATGTATGAAATGGGAACACATGAATGTATGCCTACTAGAGAAAGGTTTTCCCCCCTATAGTTCCGCCTGAGAGTCATTTGACAGCCTGTAAAAAGGCCGCGTTTGGTTAGCAGAGAATTTTAAGCAGTGGAAAGCTTTGCTTAGAGGAGAAAAAAACAGCACTGAGGCAATAGTAGCCTGGGAACAGTTATTTCAACAGCTACACTAATGTCCTGAATAATTCAAACTCGTGAATATTGCCTGCATCTCCCCCCTCAGTGTAAAACAAAATAATAAACCGCCCTGAGCAAATCAGGAAATAGTCTAAAAGCCTCCAAAATATGAAGACAGACTACACGTCCTTACCTGAAACAGGCGTTTTAGCTCTGTCCGTGCTTCCAATCTGAGTCACACCGATCCTTTTTTCATACGACAACCATGGTCACAGCTGTGGGAGAAGGCGCAAAGGGGAGCCGTGTTAATTTTAAAACGATTTAATCGGTTTAAATGGTAAGAAGCGAGCGCAACTCGGGTGAGATTTGACTAAAATTTTCACCAAGCAAGCTAATCACCACACCCATGAAAGTGGGAACATGGCAACAGCCTACGCTGAGGGGTGCGAGGCAGCGATGGATTGATATTTTTATTTTCTAGCAAATACAACACCTTGTTAAATATAAATTATGTATAGAAATATGTTTATGTGTAGACGTTTACTCCAAAACAATCCCTAATAACATTTAGATTCCACTGAAAAATATCTTAAATGGTTCGTGTTCCCTCCGGGCAAAATGGTATCGTCTGGCAGCTCCCTTTACAAAAAGGAACCGAATAGGATACAGGAAACAAATATTAGACCTGTAAAGCCTGTTAGAGTAGTAGTAGTGATTTAAATGGACCTCACCACAGATTTGCAAAGCCAGTGTCCCCTCCGTTACTCTCGCAAATACCAACACAGTTAATAATCCAGAAGAGCCATTAAACTACATTATAAGTATTAAAAAACAGAGGTGAGAAAACTACAGTAATTTTTAAAAGTACTTAATAAATCTGTTAACAATTGTAACATATTGTGACCCTATTTTGAGAGCTCTCGGCATTATGGTAAAATTTTATGTTTTCTGTTAATATTTAAATAGTATAGTGTAAAAGTTGATGAATCCATGTGTGATCGCAGGAAAATTATGACAATGACAATGGGGATAATCAAATAGTCCTTTTTAGTCTTTTATCAAACAAAAAATATTCTCGTTTGTTTGTTTTTTTAAATATGAGTTTACTGTTTACTGTTCTGGTTTTAATCATGGCAAATTGTCTGGGTAATTTAAAGATGTTAATTTTGGCACTGTAAAAATGTGACAGACATTTTTTGCTCATTTTAAGTAAAGAAAATGACTTACTAATCAATACAGAAATGAAATGTAAGTATTTTCTAATCTTCCAGTAAAGTGAATAGAATTGAGTTTTGGCTATTAGTTGGACACAACAAGTAATTTGAAAATAGTGATGGTAGTCATATTTATAGCCCAACCAAATACAAACACAAATAAAAAATATTGCTATTTATTCAAGAAATATTTTATTTTCAGTACCAATGCAAAACAGTAAAGACTAATCAGCAAGTATTAAAAAAATCCAAAAGATCAAAACTCAAATCTCCTGGGTTTGGATTGTGCCAGGAGACAGATGTGCCAAGTTACACCCCAGCACACCATGGTTGGTGTGCAGCGGGTTCATTGAAAAGCATCTCTCTCCATTAGGACAGGATGAATTTTTAATGGGGCCAATGAAAGGGAGCAGTGGGATAGGCTTTTCCATATCTCTGCACGAGCCATAATCAATGGAGGGAAGATGAAAGTTTCCCAGCCCTTGGTTTCCTTTCGGAGTGGCATGGGGTCAGATTAAGTCTAATTGAATTCACACACACAGCAGTAGTTTAGGTGTGTCTAAATTTCAATTTCCCCCCTAAACAAATTTTGAGGATTAGGATTAACATGGTAGCAGAAACATATGTTGTGGTTGGGCTGTCACAAGTGAAGCTGGGATTACATGTTTTTCTTTTACTATTATAGTAGAAGTGTGAAATTACAATTGATTATCAAAACATGGTGTCCGATGTTCATAGGTTCAAAGACAGTTGTTTTAACAATGAGGGGTATTTTATTTTACTGTGAGACAATTCACACTGTGTACGACTAAATATCCTTTCATACAGTTTAGAGAGGTTGGATGACTCCTGTTGAATGTTAGATATTATTATCTAATGTAGATACGATGAGATGTAAAGACAATAACCATAACATTTGAATGATTTCACTGCTATTATCAAATGCATAGCATGATGCTAAGATCATGCTAAGTGTTTTGCCATAGCCTGTTCTACAGATGACATAATCCTTGGTCGCCCTAAGCTTTTGTCAGGTCATGTCTGAGGTTGCTCAACAAATATACTAGTTGCACAAGCAAGATATAAATCATGCAGCTGCTATGCCCTTATAATTCCTCTCTAGTCATCTGCTATGTTTTTATGAACTTTAAAGTATTGCAGTATTTGTTTTTGTGCCTTTTGAACCAGAGATTGATTGTACAGGTCGAAATAAATACATAAGAATGAGTCAACTCCTGTGCTCTCTGCTTCTAGTGAGCAAAAAGCCCGAATTCATTAGCCAGCTGAGAATCACAGTCAGTGTGTCCAAAAGCACATCCTTGGCCAATCAGGTCCCTTGGCCTATTGCTTGGCAACCAAAAGGAAAGGGAGGGAGCAAATTGACACTGTAAAAATAGCACATCAATAGCCTGGTGTCTGAAAAAAAAAAAAGACACACATGTTGGTGAGGCTATAAATAGCATCCTGGAGCCTGACACAGGTATCGTGTACAGTATGTCAACCGTATTGTTGCCCACAAATGAAGCATTTTTGCATCGATGCAAGTACAGCATGGGTGGTGCATAAGTAACAGAGCTCAATGCACAATAACACTCATGCAGTTGAATTACACAATTTGAATGTGAGGGGGGGTTTAGGGCTTAGGAGAAACAAGTGATGACCTGTCCCATCACTACTACAGAAATCCATTGAAAAAACAAAAAAAAAACTATATACAGGTTGGCACAGTTTCTAGTATTCTACAGATAACGTTTTGCTACAATACAATTACCTGGATGATGTATTTTCACCTAATTTCACAAATACATGTACATATTGTTAAGAGGCATAGCAACGAACTGTGCGCTGCATCCAGTCTTTACATATTATATCATCAGTACAATGTCACATTGGCAAAATGAGTAGCACACATGTGCCTTTTGTATAACAGAAGAGTAGAGCAATCTGTGGTCAAAAATAGATCAATCATACCCAATTCAGTTTCACAGGACTGCTCAAAAATGATCCCAATACGTGGGTGATCACATGCATATGAAATGGCTTCTCAATGCATATTTTTATCTACACATTCAAATTATTTGCACACGTGGCGACACGCCCTGACAACCTCTATGTAATACTTTCACTCTATCAAAGGCAATTAAAAGATGTAGCAACAGTAGAACCTTAAAAGGCTTTATCGAGGCCGTCTTATCCACCAGACATCTCCCGGGGAGGCTGGCCGTTGCCAGGGTAACCCTCACAAATGGCAACTGACGTCAAGAAGGTAGGAGAAATACCAGGGAGAGCCAGAGCTGCTATGCATAATGGATTATTGAAAAAAGGGCCCTCTTGAAGAGTGCAAAGTGACTTAAAATATGCGTGCCTTGCTGAGCTCGCCACCACTTCTCTCTCTCTCTCTCTCTCTCCCTCTCTCCCTCTCTCCGTGATGAAGAAAATAGATGTTGACAGTTTCAGGGTTTTACTTACTGAGTGACACAGCTTGGGCTTGACTGTATAACAGAAATTATCCATCTTGAGTCAAACACTGCTGAAAAACTATGTCTTCATTGGACACATAATGGTCTTTTCCCCTATACTGGAAAATGCTAAATTTTATGTTAGTATTTTTTATTTTTTACACCAAAGTGCTTTAATCTAAAGGTACAGTTGATGTAGAGATGTCCGGATGTGAGCAAAGAGAAAATATTTTATATGCGGTACTGAAATGATGTGTGGCCATTTGCAATGCTTCTTCGCTAAACCATCTGAACTAAACCAAAGACGATGAGTTGTCCTAACAGACATCGCAACACATTTTTTTGGTCACATAAAAAAAAAAATCCACAGGGATACTAATGCACAGGTTCTCAGAAGTGATCACTTCAGATCATGTTTAAGTCCAGAGCGTAACTACGAGCAGTTTACTCTGTCCCTGTGTTGGGTTCTTGTCTAATCTCAGTGCTATTGTTGGCCCATGAGAGAGATGAGGGCTGAGGGCTCTTCAACAGCGGCAGCTTGCTGAAGAGCCCTCATCGTTTCTGTGATAATGCCTCTCGTGTTGTGTTGGAGTCACACTATTGACAAGCGGGACACCGATTGTGGAGTCAGGTTTGCACATGGTAAAGGCCAAGTACTGTTGCTACCAAAATTGATCGAGCAGGACAGAAGCATGTACATGCAGTACAGAAGTGGTGCGGTGTCCATTTTGGAGTAGAGGGTGGGACTACTACTATTGATATGCAATCATTTAAGTTTCTCTCTCAAAAAATACATACCATTTACCATCTAAATCAAGGAGTCAATGAAGTGGAGAATGAGCAGGTCTGAAGCTCAGCTTTTTGTCTCAGGGAGAAGCCGCAGAGGAAATGTGCAAACAGAAGAAGTGAGAGTGTTTTAGTCCAGGGGAATCCCAGACACTTCTGTAAATCAGGGGTGCAACAAGAAATACAAAGCATGAACTAACACGCTCTGAGTTTCCTAAGAAGTGCATCGCTCTTGTCATACATGGGAAAAAAAATTTAAGGAAGTGAGGAACAACCCTGGTGTGCTAATGGAATAATTTTCAAATGCCTCCCATCGCAACTATGATAGAAGATGATCATTTATTTATTATCATGACCACAATTTTTTTTACTTGACATTTTGGTGCACCACAGGTTCCAAAGATGAGATAAGACTAATGTATTACCCCTTAAAACCAAACACAATCCTGTATGCCAGATAAACAGATCGATTTGACATGCTCACCAAAATGCCACAGTTACCATTGTTTCCTCTGTTAATGCTTCAGTTCTAACTGAAATGTTGATTCCTGCTCCACACCCCTCTCTGTTTTAATTCAAGTTATGCTTATTCTGTGAACTCTGAAGCTAAAGATTTCTTAAAATATAACAAAACAGCAAAAAAAAATAGCTGCTTTGAGCTTTTATGAAAATGAGTTATGTGGTTTCATATTTTACCCTTTCTCTAGTGATCCTGCTGTGGCAGTACATCAAAAATGAATGAAACCACATGCACACGAGTGTGCACAAAAACCCTACATTTTGGAGAAAATAGAGAATAAAGCTTTTCTACCTTTTTCCAGTGCAGATGAGTAGCAGAGGAAGTGGGCGTTTTCTGCATACGTCCTAAATGGCATGGATTATGAGTTGCACAGAGCGCGGTGGTTTCAGTTCTTCCCTTCAGCAGAGAGTGTGTAGATACTGCCGGGCGGAGCGGTAGATGGAGAGAGAGGCAGAGCTGGAGTATGAGGTGGAGAGCTGCTGAGTGGGAGGGTGAGCATATGGGGGGCATGGAGGATGGGAGATCGAGTAGTATTTCTATTAAAGGCACAGACTTGATTTTTTTTTAACACTGGAGTTAAAGAAATGACAAAATAACTCAGACAAATGGTCTGCAATTAAAACCCATGAAGGTTGCATGTTTAACCCTTTTAATCCTGAGAACTTTTTTCATTTATGAGGCTCTAAAGGTCTTACTGATACTATCAGTGCATTTCCAACTGATACTGATCATTAATCTTAATGAAATATGTGTAGTCTCACATATTTAGTGTAAATTATCATGACTAGTATCTTCAGTGCAGAAGATGATGGCTGAATTTAAGCTCTCAAAAAGTGGGATAGAAAAAAAAAGTAACTGATACACATAATCTTTAAGGTGTCTGGTGTTGGTATATGCATTATATGCACTATATTGCTTGGGAAACAACAATAACTACATGTACAACACTCCTAATAAATGACCTGAGTGGGACTGGTGTCCAGGTTTTACTTTCCAATCAGAGCAGGGCTATATCAGAAATGTATTAGAATTAACACAACACTCATGATCGGACTCATAATCTTCCAGACATACAGGGTGTTCATAAAGTCTCTTTACAATTCAAAAAATACATTACAAAGGCAAGTGATCAGATTTGTTCTATGTACTCAGTAGTTATCAAAGTTTTAATCACATTGCATCTGTGTATTTCAGTTACCCTGTTGATTAAAGACGTTGTTATGGGGGCTCATATCAGCCACTGAGTACATAGAACAAATCTGATTAAGATATCTTATCAAGTGCCCTTGTAATGTATTTTTTAAATTGTAATGGGACTTTATGGATACCCTGTATGTTTCTTCAATTTCTTGTTAGCATCTTCTTTTTGTTTTCCCTACATCTGCAGCTCCTGATGAGAAAACACTGAATTATAAATATGACCAGGATACAGAAACAAACAGCTCAACCTGCTGATGCTCATGACTCATTCACATTTTAGATTTTGCTACTACAGTTGCTTCTTCTAATCTTATGTTAGTTTAGAAAAAAAAAAGGCTGACAAAGTCCAAGTCAACACAATATATTTTATTTATTGATTGACTGCTTGGAAAACAGTTACTCCCTTACTTATTTCATTACGAGTGTTAGATTCATGTACAATATGCTGTAAATGGGGTGTAAACAGCCAGTATTTTAAGTGCTACACTTTATTCACCTTGAATTGTTAGTTTTTCTACGATCAACCATTTGCACTACAAATATTAAGTGTCTGCTGCATTTTTTTTTTTTATCCAATAGAAAAGGTAAGATTTTCTTTTTTGTACAGTATAAAGCATTGGGTATTGTCATCTAGCACTCAAACTCACTTTCTAAGTGCTTGTAGAAAAGTGCACATCAGCATCTGCGAACAGGATTTGACCTTAAAACACAAAACTTTTGAAACAGAGTCAATCCCAGGATTAACATCTATAACCACAAGCACAAAATACAGTTTTGATTTTGCAAAATTCAAGCTGACCTTTCTGAAAGCAACCACACACGTCTTGCATTTTTTTTTGGCAACACTCTGCTACTAAGAACTTGTAGTGTTGTCAGTTGGGCTCATATGAACTTAAACAAGACACTTGGAGGCTTTACTCAAACTTGATTCCCTGAGCCAGAGGAAGATCCTTGCTGTAGTTTATTGTGCATGTTGAACGCCTCATGTACTGCTTCCAAGAGTCACTGCCTGACTCTCTTCCACCTCCTGTATGTTTCTCCCCACCAAAGGCTCCTCCGATTTCGGCTCCGCTTGTAGGAATGTTGACATTCACGATGCCGCAGTCGGATCCTTTGGGCCCCAACCAGCGGAACACCCGGCCCATATCTTTGGTGAAGATGCTGCTGGACAGGCCCTGCTGGACCTCATTGTTCCAGGCAAATGCCTCCTCTTCTGTCTTGAACTTGAGGACGTAGAGGATGGGGACAAAGGTTTCGGTGTGGACGATGGGCGCATCGTGAGCCAGTCCTGTAATGATGGTGGGCTCCACGTAGTTTCCAGGACGGTCCATCACCTTCCCTCCACAGACCACAGTACCACCCTGCTGCTTGGCCTGCTCAATAGCTGCCAGGTACTGGTCCACAGCCTGTTTGGTGTGCAGAGGACCGTACAGCGTGCTGGGGTCCCAGGGGTCTCCGATGCGAACTTGTTTGTAGGCCTTGGCAATCCTCTCAACCACTGTGTCATGAAGGCTTTCGTGCAGCATCAGCCTCCTGGTTGTGGTGCAGCGCTGGCCTGCAGTTCCCACAGATGCGAAGACAGCAGAGGGCACCACAAGATTCAGGTCAGCATCTTCAAACACAATGATAGCGTTGTTACCGCCAAGCTCCAGCAGCTTGCGACCAAACCTTTCTTGCACCATCATGGCCACCATCTTGCCAACATGGGTGCTGCCAGTGAAAGACACCAGATCCACACGCTCATCTTTTGCCATGGCCGAGCCGATGTCAGCCCCTCCGCAGGTCATTGCGCAGATAGCACCGGGGAGGTTGTTCTGTTCCAACACCTCTGCCACAATTTTGGTAACTGCAACACTTGTGAGAGGAGTGGTTGGGGCTCCTTTCCAGAGGCAGACGTTGCCACAGGTCAGGGCGATGGCGTTGTTCCAGCCGTAGACAGCCACCGGGAAGTTAAAAGCGGTGATGATGCCGACAAGACCAACTGGGTTCCACTGCTCGATCAGGGCATGGCCTGGTCTTTCTGAGGGCAGGATGGGCCCACCAATCATCCTGGACAGACCAACAGCGTAATCACAGACATCAACGTACTCCTGGACTTCACCCACTCCCTCAACGTAGATCTTGCCCATTTCAAGTGAAACCAGACTTCCAAGGACTTTGATCTTCTTTCTTAATGCATCCCCAATCTGCCTCACAATCTCCCCTCTTTTTGGAGCTGGAATATCTGCCCACACTTTCCAAGCCTCCCTCGTCTTCTGGACAGTTTCTTCATATTCTGCCAAAGTAGCCTGAGTAACTCTGGCAATTGGCTCATTGTTGGCGGGGCAGTATGACGTGACAACTTCCCCACTACCTCCCCAGCTTCCGTTGTAAACACCGGGGTTGTCTTCAGATAGACCCAGCTCTTTCAGCCAGGCGTATTTGGGCTGGTTGATCAAGAGACCTGACATGGCTGCAGACTGCTGGCAGTGGACAGATGCAAATTTGTTTCTTAATATGAACCTGCTGTGTCGGGCAAGGGTCAGAGTCAGGCAGCGCTGCATGGGTGCTGGAAACAAACAGAGTTAAAAATTAATTTGAATTTTTGTTTAAAGAACATTCATAATATGAATAATCTCACCACAAACTTGCTTAAACAATCACTGATTTTCAGTGATTAATCCATTAGTATTTACAATTGAGAAGGCAGAAGCATAGAACATTTGGCATTTTTCTTCATAACTGAGATAAGTTAATTTAGTTAATATCAATCAATGAATCAGTTACTTGACTCATTTTAGCTGGAGTTCTGTTAAGATTAACTACAAACTGAAGTTTAAAACAAATGAATAACTTGAAAAATGTGCGTCAGCTGCATCCCAGTCCAACACAGGATAACAGGAACACGTGCTACAGGGAATGTGAGGGGTCAACAGCTGTTAACCAGAAACTACCAGGGTAAAAATAGGAGCTTTTTCTTATAACTTCCTCTCGTTAATATAAAAATTAGCATATGTACAGTGTGTGGTGACATTAATAATAAAGGTGTCATTTGTGATTCTTCAGTTAGTCATAATTAATCTACATCATTTTTGATATCCACTTAACTGGTTGCCATTTTATTAAGCCAAAATGTGCAGGTCGCAGGTCTTAAAATATGATTTATTTGCTGGGTTTCTTAATCCCCTTTGATAATACACATTTGTTTTGAGTTCAACAGAACAAGCAATTTATTTGATCTCACCTTGACCTGTGGAACAACATAACTCTCTTATGCTTCATTGATGAAAAAATGCTATATACTCTGGTAAAGAATAAAGCAGTATTTAGTATAAATGGGTTGGAAAGGGACTAACAGAAAATTGTATGTTTGTGAGATTTCCATAAATACATAAATGCCACAAAGTCAGCAAGACAGACAATTTAAATTGTTGTTAAATTTGTCATTTTTGGTAGCATTTGTATCTGAATTGAATTTAAAATTGTGTAAAAGGTTATATAACTATATCTAGTCTTCGACAAACGGTGTGCAACAAGTTACTCAACCATATTCACGTGCGCGTGCGCAATTAAGGCAACTTTGGACAACCACGAGGCAGTGAAACCGTTCACCTATGGTATAGAAATGGGACCTTAATTGCCCCCAGTAGCCAAAGAATGTCAGCCACAAACATAATAGATGTATTTTTGAAGTTGGGCTTAGATGCGTGTGTTGCTTCTTGTGGAGCATGAAGTGACATGGACGTTAAGCTCTGCGTCAATCTTGTTGAGTCTAACGACCGTGACTCAAGGTCCTACAGTTACACGCAGTAACACCACCATGCTGTTAACAGGCCTGCACTCACACAGTCTGCACACTCGCTTTTTAATCCTCAAAAGTACGTTTTTTCGCTACTTATATTGAGTTTTTAACTCACGTTGATATCAGGTCCACAGGGCCACGTCCACTCCAGAGCATGGAAGTACTTGCAGTCACTGTGGTTTCGTCACAGCCTGACGCGGAAGTACTGGTGCTGTACTGCTTTCTGATTGGACGGTGGCCCCGACGCAGTGTGGCGCCCGCTTTGTTAGACTGATCCATGCTAACATATTTCCTTTGTTGTGATTAACCGTTTAGCGGTTGTGTTTCTGCTGTAATAACTTATATTGACAAAGTTGTATACTTTAGAGGATGAGTGGCGGAGTATACGGAGGTGGTAAGTGGGACCTCTCGATTAATATCTACAAAACTGTCGTCCACGTTTTTCCGATCTGTAGCTTTAGCCAGCTTTCTGTTAGCTCGCTAAGCTAGGTGTGCTAACGCTTAGCTGTGTGTGAAACTAAAGCGACATATGCTCACATTTTCCTCGTGTTTAAGCATTTTAAGAATATATGGATTAACTATGCCTCCAGGTGCTCCGTCTTGAGGCTATAGCCTAGTAACAATCA
Organism: Pseudochromis fuscus; assembly: GCA_900323345.1. Taxonomy (NCBI): domain Eukaryota; kingdom Metazoa; phylum Chordata; class Actinopteri; family Pseudochromidae; genus Pseudochromis; species Pseudochromis fuscus. Next base: position 16,047 of record OOFC01006925.1, read on the forward strand.
TGCAAACTAAGTCAGGTTAGCCTAGCTAGCGAGGAAATGAATGAAAGTGGGCTTGTCGAGCTCAGCATCACATCCCGTTCCCTGTCTGCACCCTAAATACAACGTTAATGTTTTCTGCATTCTCAGCGTGACAGACCCAAAACAAGACACGTAGTAAATGTATTAGTCTTTCTGCTGACATTCACGTGACTTAATAGAGCACCCTATGCTGCATATGTCAGTGGTGATGGTAACTTATATCCTTGATCATTTAAATAAACACAAGTTTCATTTTTACTTGTTCACAGCTTGCCATAAGAAGCCCTATGTCTTTTTAGCTAACATACTTTGTTAATAATGCTGCCACAGTTAACATATATGAAGCTCTCAGTACAACAGCCTGTCCACTAAGTTCGTGAAAGTTAAGGGAGAAGTTGGATCTTGATGTAAAATAGTGATGTTCATTTTTAAAGTACATACTATGTTTCCTCAAGGTGGACCATGTTACCTTCAGTGGTGTCAGCTGATGAACTTGTAGCACTGGAATTCATTTGGATTCATGAGTGCAGTTTATTTTAGTCAGTGGTGATTTATTGTCCTTTCATCAATTTGTATGTTAATTTTAACTTCTGTGGTGTGCCCATGCTCAGTGAGTCTACTTTGTGTAACAAAGTGGGAAGAATGAAAGCACTTATTTAATAAACCCAGACTGGCTGTTGTGTCTTTGGGGCTATAGTTCTGAACACTTCAAACTTTCAGCGTATTGTCAATATGAGCATGATTACACCCTGAACACCTAGAAATGTCTTTGTCATAGTGAGGTAAAAAGTGTTAATCAAGATACCAGAATTACACCAGTCGATCTCTCTCTAGTATTTTTTTTTTTTGTTTTAGCGTTTAGGTGTACATATTTAATGTGCCATTTTTATTTTCTGTATGATTGTGTATAGGGCTGGATTGGTTTTAATTTCAACTTGATCAAGTGATCAAGTATCAGTTCACAGCACTTGTCTCATTTTTGTAGATGAGGTGGGAGCTTTGGTGTTCGACATCGGCTCTTATACCGTAAGAGCTGGCTACGCAGGAGAAGACTGTCCCAAGGTAAGTGGATCACTCAAATGACCTGATTAACTATGTGTCTTTTCTTCCTCTGTGCATCTTCATCTTCCCTCTGGGGGTACAACACCAATGTCAAGAAATGAGGGCTATCACTCTGGAGACAGACGGCGTAAATTGAGTTCAGACCATTCTGGAGTGCTGCTTTGATTTTGGGTTTCCTTTGCTTTAGTTGGAAATCTTCATTGTGGGAGTAAAGTATTAGAAATGGACACTCGTTCACTCTAAGCACAGTTTAAACTCAATCAGTAACCCAGACTGTCCTGGGTGCAACATGCTTAACCTTACCACATGAACGGCAGCCTCATTATGCCTTACTCTTTCTACTTTGTCCATTGATCTCAGCAGTGACCACGGCCGTATATCCCAATCAGTCTGTCATGTTAGAGGTAGTATAACTCTACCTGGTCTTGTGTAATTGGTAGCTATAAAGGCATGCCAGGGTAATCATGCTGTCCAGGCCTCGGTGATGCAGTTCAAATCAAGATGTCTTTCTGGAAATTTCTTGTACGCTCATAGTTACCACTGCACAGAACCATAACATTATACATACGGTTCTCAAGGTTGTCTCTCTTGTCATTCAAACATGGGAAATAACATGAAAGAGTTAAATCTTTCCAGCATTGACCCAACGTAGCTAAACTAAAAGGCCCAATAAATAAAAGAAATAAAATTTGTCTGTGTCATACATACTCTGTTAGGATTGTTCTGTCCTTCCTGACCCCACCTTTTCTCATCCCACCCTGGTACAGCAGAGTATTTCATATCCATAAAAACTACTTTAACACATAATCATGATCAACATGATAAAGTTCTGCTATAAACATTACACATGTTAAATGATTGTGAACTGTAATGTTTCCTTCTGGTTTTGAACTGCTGTAATGGAAAAAACCCTCCTGACGAGTCATCCCAGTCAGAGTGTACACAGACTGTTTTCTGTATGATGAATTGGTCAATACCACAAAAACATTGGAGAATTGAGTGAGGTACTTTTTAGGGTTTCCAAATAATTGTACCATTTGCTTTCTAAGTTAGAGGAGCTTTACTTCACATTTCCGCACCTCAGTGTTGCACAAACGTGTAGATTTACTCATGCAGATATTACAACGGTGATGAGCTCTGTGATAAAGGGTTTATCGTAATCCTGTCTCCATGACACTATCCGGAAGCTGATATTGGGAGAATGTGTCTTGACCTGCATTGTTTTCTGTTTTTGTCTCGGCTCAGGCGGATTTCCCCACGGTGATAGGTGTGACTCTTGACCGAGAGGATGGCAGCACGCCCATGGAGACGGACGGCGAGAAGACCAAGCAGAGCGGCACCACGTACTACATCGATACCAATCAGCTGAGGGTACCCAGAGAGAACATGGAGGTCATGTCTCCACTGAAGAACGGCATGAGTGAGTGTTTAGTTGATGTGTAGTTTTTACATATTTTGCAGCCATGTCCTTGACTGTCTTATTGATTGGAAATCAACTGTAAAATCCTCTACTGTTGATGTGCTGAAGAAAGCTTTATAGGTTGTAAATACAAACATAGGGTTTGTGGGTTTGTTTGAATGACCCAAGATTTTTCATACGGTCTCTGACGCAAACTCAGCAGATGAATATTTATAATTCAGTCTCCTTGATCAGTATCCATAATTAGACCATTTTGGTCTGGACAGCCGACTTTGTAGGTGAGCTCGTCACAACCCTGACTGACGTACACATGACTGTTGGTCATCATGAATATTAATGAGATTATTTGAAGCCCAAGGCAACTCATTATCATCAGCTCTCCCATCTAGTGTCCTCCTCATAGAAGTCAAGCCCCTCTTCATGTGTGGTTTACCGCCATGCTCGTCTGCATGCGTGCCGATTTTATCTTTCCTAATTTGTGTTTGTGGGTCACGTTCTCCAGAACTGACTTTTAGACTGACCTAGAGTTTAACCCTGACTAACCACTGCTGTTACCATCGGGTCTTAGATCTATCCCATACTCTGTTTGTTTTCTAGCTTTTTTTCTCACATATCTGTTTTTCCTATTTAACAACTATGAACTAATTGCAACTAATTGTCCTTTACATCATCAACTGATTTGTGGATTACGCCATTACTCAATCAATTATTCATTTGCCTTTAAAATTTTTGTTTTACAGTTTGTCCACCAGTCCAACATCTGTTTTCTTTGTCAAATTACATCAGTTATCAGAATGTTTGTTTAGTGCTAAAAACAATTAGTTGATTGAAAGAAAATTTCAATTAACTAGATATTTAATTAAATTTCTAGTTTGTCTATTGCAACCATTTGCTTCTTTTAATTTTAAACTGAACAGTGAACAAACATATAAACCACTTAAATAAGTTTTAATTTAAAAATGAGGCAATAGATGTAGTCTGAGAATCTGGAGCAGCACAGGACACAGGTATGACCGCCATTTTATTGCCTTAATGCAGTACACCTCCACCACATTGAGTATAACAAATAGTGAATTGTGGCTTCTTACGGAGTGTTATTCTGCTCCTCTTCAAGTGAAACACAAAGTTGCCAAACATTTCCAGGAACACAGGGCTGTATGTGTTAATCCAGGATATCCCCAAGGTGCTCCAGGATGACATAGCTTTCAGTTTCACCAAACGACCACCCAAGACTGCAAATTGTTGAGTGAATCAGTTGATTTGCTATGCTTCTAATGGACAAACCCACAAGACTCAAGACCTCTGTCGTATGTGGCATAGTGACATTTAACAGTATGCTTTATTCTTGGGTGGATGTTTTTTAAATTATCTAGAAAATCACCAACACACCAAATTCATGGGTGGATTAACACCTTTCTGAATTTTAACTCAAGTGAAATGTGAGAATTATGAGTAAACTCAGTGGTTTTACTCAAGAGTTTGTAGCCTATAAAACTCAAAATATAGGATAGTTTTTTGTCTGGTGTGGCATGAACAAAATAGTGTAATTTTTTTAGCAATGCTACATTCACATTTTAGTTTAGTATATTTGGGTTTCAGACAACATCTCAGTCAAAACAATTTGTCAGATTATGACGGACATTTTCCCACATTTCGTTAACATTTTGTACATTGAATCAGTAGTGAAGGGTATAACTGACAGATTAATTGATATAAATATTAAGCGTTGCTTGTAGTCGTTGTCTGTCAACTGGCAGTTCAAGTGATTCGTAATAGTTTCAGCTCTATTCCAGGCACTGAAACGTCACATCAGCCACAAATGCTAAAATCCTCCATTACGTTTCATTTCCACCACCTCACAAGTGTTAGCGGTAAGAAGTAGATATGAAACGAGCGCCTCGCTGCGCCGACCTCGCTGATGATGCTCATCAGAATCTGGTCCAGTGGAGTTTGGCTGTGAGGCTATTTAGAGAGGAATGTGACACCAATCTTAATTGCAGCAGAACAGCACTGTGGGACCACAGGCTCCCTGAGAGGGCTGACCTGGAACACTGGTGCTCAAATTATTATCTAAAAAAACCCATCATCGCTCTAATTTCTCCACCATCTGACCCAGCCGAGATGATGACGCTGAAAGCTACGTTTCTTGTGACGCTGCCTTCTCTTGCCACAAATAAAGTACAGACAAACCATTAGAGCACAGCTGCTGTGTGCGCCAGGTGTGTTTTTGTTTGTGTACAAGCAGCTATGTGTGTAGGTTTCTGCCATGTATATATAGAATGGACGAAGCTAATGTGATGTCAGTGGTTATGTAGAGTTGGATTTTGAAGCCAGGAGTTTGGCATTTGAACGTCGTCATGTTGGTTGTTTGGATCCAGAAGTGACCATATTTGGATATAAAAGGGGGGAGTGAGGAGGCTGGTCTATCCCATGAACCTGAGGACACTGAGGCTTGCCAATTAAACTAACCACGCCCCATAATATTCCTTGTTTTGAAGATTTTTCTTTTCTTTTTTTTTTTTTAATGGGGACCACCAGATAGTAATAAGAGTTGACTTTGGCCAATGGTATCAGGAAAAAAATGTGGGGAAAAATTTATTGACTGAGTATTTCATGATTGAAATGAGTTTTTGAATTGAAGTCAATTGGAGAGTGGTTTGGAAACAGCATCTAGTGGTGGTTGGTGGGAATTACACATTTTGTACTTCTGCATTGGCCTCATTTTAGAATCCATTTCTATAAACAGTCTATAGTTTCCACTTGGAAGTCACAGACAACTATCCCAGAATTTGCCATTTAACCACCCCTGTACTTGTTTTGTCTTCTCTTCTAGTTGAGGACTGGGACAGTTTCCAGGCCATTCTGGATCACACATACAAGATGCACTTCAAGTCTGAACCCAGCCTCCATCCAGTGCTTATGTCAGAAGCATCGGTGAGTTAGTTTGAGTCTGAGCTGGAGTTTGAACAATTCTGGCCACGGATTCTGTGATTGTGCCGATGCCAAACGCCACTCACAAAAGAGTGTGAGCCAAAAGTTTAAAGTGATGGTGACCTTTTTAGGATTCTCTTTGTTTTAGCTGTAAACAAAGTGCGGTGTAGCCGAGGATTTAAAGTGAAGAGTTTGTTTCCTGTGCTGGTCTTCGTCACCACACAGAGAAATGTATTAGTTTGTGTGTAGCTGAGAATGATTTGTGGTAAGTGGGCTAACTTCTGTTTTGTGTTTGCAGTGGAACACACGAGCGAAACGGGAGAAACTAACAGAGCTGATGTTTGAGCATTACAACATTCCTGCCTTCTTCCTCTGCAAATCAGCGGTGCTGTCTGCGTATCCTTCACTGTTTCATTTCACCCAGGAAACAAACTGACAGAGCCTACGTAGTTCATTTCATAATCACTCTACTGTTTTGTAATAATCGCACACTGGTAAATCTGTTGTACTGTGACTGGTGTGTGTTGAACCATAACACGTTTCCTTGACTTTAAATATCCAAGCTTTGCCAATGGGCGGTCTACAGGCTTGGTCCTGGACAGCGGGGCCACACACACCACAGCAATTCCAGTGCATGATGGTTACGTCCTGCAGCAAGGTGAGCAGCAGGGTGCATTATGTGGGCAGCGTACCTGCAGAGGTTACCTGCTTCACACATGAACCAGCAAAGAAATGTACCATCTAAGAGAACTGATGCAGATCTAAATCCTCCCCTGATGGATGGGAGTCTCTTCCATGCATTTTGTAGCCATCTTCTGGTTGGTGCTAGTATCGCAGCCATACCAATCAATACCACACCAATCAATAAAAGTATAAATTAATAGTTTAATGTTGCATTTAATGTATTCTGTCCGACAGGCATCGTCAAATCGCCCCTGGCCGGTGACTTCATGAGCATGCAGTGTAGAGAGCTTTTTCAAGAACTAAGTGTTGAAATAATCCCTCCCTACATGATTGCATCAAAGGTAAAACCTATAAGAGTGAAGCATGCATTTTAGATAAATTCAGTTTGGTGTTTTTATATTTAAATGTTTATATTTAAATTATAGGATCCTGTAAGAGAGGGATCCACAGCCAGCTGGAAGAAGAAGGAGAAACTACCTCAAGTCACCCGCTCTTGGCACAATTACATGTGTAATGTAAGCAGCACAACTCTTAGACTCTTGTGTTTTTTGTTTAGGAGGACTTTAACGTTTGTTTTGATCAGTCTGTATTAAATGTGTGTCTTACTCTTTACAGTGTGTAATTCAGGACTTCCAAGCATCTGTACTACAAGTGTCAGACTCGCCGTACGATGAACAGTAAGAGATTTCATACAAATCGCCACATTATTTAGGCAATGGGTTTTACTCCAGTTCAACAAATGTATGCACAAATTCTGGTTTCTGTACTGAAAGCATCAGGGTTCAGGTTCTAAAACCTTAAAAGTACGTGTGTTAAATATAAACTTGCAGGTGGTTTTTAAACTAGTTGTGGTTTGTATTGCACTAAACTATTTTTTTGACCCACAGAGGTTTGAATGCTTAAAGTAATCATCTTCTGAAAACATTTTAGATTTCAGTTTTAACTCACACATGTTTCTATTATCAGGGTCGCTGCCCAGATGCCCACAGTGCACTATGAGCTGCCCAACGGATACAACTGTGACTTCGGTGCTGAGAGGCTTAAGATCCCAGAGGGCCTGTTTGACCCCTCTAATGCCAAGGTGTGTGTGTTCACTCAGCATGCTCAAATTTAATTGTGCAGATAACAGATAAATAAGGGTCATAGTTAAGCATGTATATAGTATTTTATGTTTTGTGTCAATAAAAGTATTTTTGTTTTTGTCTGATCCCCTCCAGGGCCTGTCTGGAAACACTATGTTGGGAGTTGGCCACGTGGTGACGACCAGTGTGGGAATGTGCGACATCGACATCCGGCCGGTGAGTAGCATGTTGTCTGAAACACAGGTTTTTACGGTGGCTAAAACATACAGTTGATATTTAAAAGTGGTTTATCTGATGTTCCTGATTGGAATATTTTTGGATTAATTGATTGAAGATGTCTCATCTCAAACACTTTGATGAACACGTCTCTGCAGTTGTCAAAGTGGATTTTAAGGCCATCTTGCAAAAAAATACCCTAAAAAATACTTTTATTGAAAATGTTCCTGTAAATGAGCTGTTAGTAACTGGATAAGTATGTGTCACTTACCTAAATCTTCAAATATTGCTCAAAGATCAGAAACTCCTTTCCTGACCTTTGACCTTTTTATCAAAGGGTCTGTATGGCAGTGTGGTGGTGACTGGAGGAAATACGCTCATTCAGGGCTTCACTGATCGACTGAACAGAGAACTCTCCCAGAAAACCCCTCCGGTGAGTAATAGTCAAACCCACCAGTTTTCTTTTTATGTTGATTGATATCTTAGTCATCAATGCACTGCAAATTTAAAACAGTTGTGATCATTACAGTGGTATTTTCTGCCAGAGCTGAACATGTTTTCTGTTCGTTTGCAGAGTATGAGGCTGAAGCTGATTGCCAACAACACTACAGTGGAGCGCCGATTCAGTGCCTGGATAGGAGGCTCCATCCTGGCATCACTTGTAAGGACTCGGAAGCCAAATACAAATATCAATAACTGAGAATTACCTGTTTTTTTCTTTTAATGTCCTCATATTGGTATTACATTAAAGAGATTGTTCCCTGGTACCGTTCAGAGATGTGAGAATTCATCTTCTGTCTATAAATCCTCTGAATGATGATGTTTTCTGTCTTACAGGGAACCTTCCAGCAGATGTGGATCTCCAAGCAGGAGTACGAGGAGGGAGGAAAGCAGTGTGTGGACCGGAAGTGCCCTTGATTTGACACACATCCACACCCCCGCCATCACAGTCTTCGCCGCCAGCTCAACGTCATGAATCGTTCACCTCTGACCCGGACTCAGGAACACCTCACACTTTTGTATTTGTTTTTTTTTTTTTCTTAAAAAAAAAAAAATCAGTTTGTTCATGTACCTATCTGGGATTTATTGTAGAAGTCAAACATCTACAATTTAAAGTTTCTTTGTCCTAACACTCAGTCTGTTGCCTTATCTGTAAATTATTGGTGTTTGGTGGAAACCATGCATCATCAAAAGGTTTCCGAACACACATTTAGTTGTGTGAGATTTTTGCAGAATGCTGACAAGGTAAACTGTGGGTGATTCAGGAGAGTATTTGGAGGAACAACATTAGTAGTTTGGGGTGAATATTGTCTTTTGTTCATAAGTCTTTTTTTCCATGTAGCAAGTAAACTTAACATAGGCAAAGGCCGGTCTGCTTGTGCCTGTGCTTACTGGTGTGTCAACTCAAATAAATCTGTATTTAATTTTCACTCTTGCTTGTCATGGGCTACATGTGGTCTTTTAAAAATAAACTCATTTTTTTGTTAAATAACTTTCTGATTGGTAATTGTAACAGCCTACTGGTGCATGTACATAGTTATTGTTGTTCTGAGGGGTTCCTGTATTTCTGTCCTGTGGTCACATGAGCTCCAAACTCTGAAGATCTTAGGGATTAGTGGGAATACAGAGAACACAACACTTCAAAGTGATGTAGCATAATTTATCTTGTAGGAATAACAGCTGGACAATAACACTCGACACAGTTTAATTGACACCAGCTGATTCAGACCACCAAGCTGTCAACAAAATGGGAGCTTGAAATTTCAGGATGCAGGAACCTTCATGTGAGGGAACTTCTCCAGTAGTTTGGCTGCATTTTCCTTCTCTAAGTTGATTTTCCTGGCCCTTTCCCGAAGTTTCTTCTCTATGCGAAGCCTGCAAAAAATAATTTCAATTGTAAGGAAAAAAAAAAAAAAAAGTAATTTTACATAACATCACAAGCATAAATACATTGTATGTCCACATACCTGATATGTGGGTCGACGAAGTGGGGTGTGTAGAACTTCTTGCGCCGGTATCGTTTATTCAAGTACCAAGGAATAGCGTACTCTTTGAAACGATACCTGCAGAGGGACATATAGTGAGTGAATGCCACTTAACACATGTTAAAAACTTACTACAATCACATTACAGACCATCTACTAAAGGTCTAAAATCAGCTTTGCCAAAACTCTGTTACAATCTAGAATATAAAGTATAGCTTAAAATCTACACATAATCCACGAGTATGTTAGAAGTATTTTTCAGTTTCCAATCGGTGTAACTGAGCCTGTGAATGTGTGAAATGACATGACCACTTTTTTCCTATTTCAACTTTTCTTCTACTTTCCCTACTTCTACTGGTTCCACTTCTAGTTTTTCTATACCTACTGTCTGTTTTTAAATTTTCTACCTTTTGGAATTTTCTATTTTTCCTACTTCTAGTAGTTTGTTCTATTTGTACTTTCTCCAACTCTACCTTTCTATTTTCCCTACATCAACATTTGTTTTACTTTCTCCTTTTTCTACTTCTTTTGCTACTTATACTTTATTCTTTTGAAAATCTTGAGCACCTTTAAGCAAGTCTTGGCAAATTGGTGCAGCTTTCAGCATTCACACATTTTCTTCAGGAAATGTATTTTCTAGTTAAGCATTGTTTTTCTTTTTCATGTACACAGACTCACCAGTAGACATGACCAAATATGTTCCTCCTCCAGTCTCCTGGTCGGCCTTTCTCCTGTCCTGTCTGCAGCAGACGCAGTGCAGTCTCTCTCTCCAATACCACCGTCTCCAGTCTGATCATCGAACGCTCAACCTGGGAGGAGAAAGACAAGATTTACTTCAGCCAGGGTTGCTACTTTGCCAGTAACATTTCCCACACATCATATCTGTATTAATGCTAGATATGTCAGATCTGCATGAAACCAACCTTTTTTATTCTCTCTGGACTTGGCATCGGAACCCTCTGATTTTTTGCTTCCTGCTCAAGGGTGAGCAGCATGTTCTTTTCTTTCAACAGCACATACCTGAGACAGAATGTAATTAATACACTCAGCTGACAAATATGGAGAAATACCAGTGATCACCTCCACACTGCTCACCAGAGTTTGTGTAAGTCCTCGTTGCTCTTTGTTCTCAGTTGTTTGGCAGTCCATGGTGCACCTGTAATATTATGATAATCCAATACTAAGGGTTCATGTGTCATTGTACAACATATCAGCACAGTTGTTTCTTAATGTGTGTATTTTGATGCAGATTAAAAAAATAAGAGTATGTTTCTCTTATTAATACTACAATGTGTTGCCACAGTGCTCTCTATGTACTGTAATATTTCCACATTTTACCTGACTTCACATTGGCCTCGCCCCAGTTCTCAGGGAAGTCAAAGAACTCGTCCAGTCCTCTTCTACTGACGGTCGTGTGCAGAGCTCGATTCTGAACGGCAGCACTGATGGGACTGGTCCAAGGCTGGGCGACGAGGGGAGACTTTACCCTGGTGTGTGTGCAAAAATTCAAACAGTGACTTAATGAAACAATCAATCCTAAATTATATTACACACCTTATCCTTTAATACTGCACAGCCAGCTTTAATTTGAATTTTAACTAGTGTCTCCCTCAGTGACCTCCAAAGAGGCCAAGAGGCAAATAACTGGTGTATTCTGCCATGTTTCCTCTTTTCTGTCTGTCTTTCTTTTTTTTCCCCACACAATACTATTCTAGTGTGCTGTCCCTTAAGAAGTAAATGCTAAAATTTCAACAAAATAAATACAGAGAGCTATCAAAAAATAATATTAGGAAATCAAATATCACAAGACTGTTAAAGTCAGAAATAGAAAAAGGTATTAAGATTTTTTGCTTTTGTTAAAAACCACAAAGGAACATTATCAGTGAACTTCCTAAAGTCCCATTAATTATTTTCAAATACTTGTGATATCTTCTTACAAGCTATGCCAGTACTATTAGAAATTAATCAAGAAGAGTCCATGTTTCTTTCTAAAACCTTGTGTCAGACAACATCTATGGGCCTGTGGTGATTTTCTGTTCTCAGATTTGAGTAAAAAACATTCACAGGTACACGGACAAGCATTAAGAAGACATAAGTTTCCACGACCACTGAAAACAGAGTAATTCAATTCTGAGCCTGCTCATTTTCACCTGCAGTGTCAGTGGACAAATGTCATCCAAATAAACCATTAACTTACCTCGAGCAGCTCTGATTTTCTCGTTAATTTAGGAGAAAACACGTTTTATTTAACAGTAATGTCTTCACTGTACACAATCGCTGACACAGTCACGGGAATAATACCGATCAGCGTGTTAAATGAATCGTCCCTTCAATCGATGATAATAATGTCGCGTTTAGAACACTGCAGTATCTTGTTACCTGAGAAGATGATTGTGGCATTTGGTCAAATTAACGCCGCACTGAGCACTTGTTGCTGAAGAAATCCTCAAGATATTTTGAAATTGCTTGCAAAAAGTCAAAATGCGTCCTGAAGATGAGGACGCCGCCATTTTTAGTGTAGGACGTCCCACTTTACCCAGCATGCATTTTTTTTGCTTAAGACTTTATTTATTTTTTTTGGACAAAAATAAAATTATTTAATTATCGGAATACTACATTGGTTACTTTAAAACTAAAATATAAATGCATTAAAAGTAACTCCACAACGTCACATAAACTAGATGTTTAAACGCATTATCCACTCCCTTATCAAATATGGCGGCTCCAGCTTCATTTTCTAATCGACGAATCACAGCTCGTGTTGTTAGATTGTAGTACCGCAGTAGTCATGGTGGGCATGAGCGTTCTCAAGTCTGCTGCTGCCTTCGCAGCCAGACTGAGTCCTCTTAAATCTGGAAACAATGCAGCAAATTTACTCACTCGAGCAATCCCACGGGCAGATAAAGGTAAGAGACACACCGGTTGTTTAAAAAAGTGAGAACTTTGACCGTTGAAGCGTCCTCTTCTTCTTGTGACCTTGCTCCTGGACTTGTTAGCTTGCTAACCTAAGCTAGCCAGCAACGTTTGTCCTACTGTCAACAAGAAGGAAACAACGAAACTCTTTATTTACAAACACACATGTACTTTTTTGTAACTGACTCTTAACTGACTTTCTTTTTATTACAGCAACTACTATATAATAACTAGATCTTTAGTTCGTTTGTAGGGTTTGTATGAGAATTTGTAATCTCTCAGTTAAATAGTAGACAGGGAGTTTAGGTTCTTAGGAAGATTTACACACGTGTAAGCAAGATTTTATTTTATTAAAGCAATTTCGAAACCCATCTGATTAAATGCACATTCATTATTTTACAGAAAGATATCCAAATATACTGATCTAGAGACATAGCTGTGATAATGACCGTACTAGTGTCTACGTCCATTTTTTCCACCCCTCATCTATTAGAAATATAAGAAAATGAATGGCTAGAAAAATGTGAACATTTGTTCCCATTCAATCTAGACTTGTGATGGAATTATGTTAGTGCAACAATCTTTGTTTACACTTTAAACCTTAATAGATAAGCACCTGTTCATGACAGCAACTCTCACCCTGTTTTGCAGTGGCTGTCCGCTGGGGTCATGGGAAGAGAATGTTTTTAATAAAACCTTCAGGGTTCTATGACATGAGATTTAAGAAACTGTTGGTGAGTACTCTCATTTGTTGCTATCCGGTCCATGCCCAAAGGAGCTGATAAATATGTTGAAGGACCATATTAGCACTTTTTTAATATGTTTTAATGACTGCTTAAACTGTTGGATTTACCTTTTTATACTAGCATGCACATTATTCCTCTTATTCTACAGCATGTGTGTGTTCATGGCATGTTTTTGTTTATATTTGACATTTTAAAGATACTGTAATAATTTAGTTCATCCATAGATTAATCTAACACACATTGATTGTTTACTTTACATTGGGGCCAGTAGTCAGCAAACTCAAAGTAGACAAAATATATACAATTACGTTGTTCAATTGTGTGTTGATGATGCAGAACTGCAGCATAATAAAATAAAAGCTAGGTGAAAAATGTCAGCTCATTTATCCTGGTAGTAATCATTTTTATTGACACTGTTTCTTGGTTTGACCTGCAGTCCTGGATTTAACCCCTACGGAGCAACAGTAGAGTTTTCAGTTGTTAATTTGTTTTCCTCTTTCTCAGTTTAACTACACCCTGCTGACAGGTATTCCGATGGCTATCTTAATCACATTTGTGAATGTCTTCATTGGTGAGTAAGCCTATGTCTTTGAGTTTTATAATTTTTTGTTCTTGTTATCATCATAGGGTCATTTAATGGCCTTCATTCAGTCAAAGAGGTGAACAGAACCAAATGTTCTTGTTTTGTGAAGGTGAGGCAGAGTTTGCTGAAATTCCTGAGGGCTACGAACCTGAGCACTGGGAGTACTACAGGGTGTGTAGCTTTTTTTTTTCATTTCCTTTTTTCAATTTGCTTTTTGTGTCACTGCCCTGAACCTTGTTTGATTGAACCTATCTTGGAAAGATGGGATCAATCATGCATTATATTCGGAATATGATATCACAGTGTGTGCATGCCACAATCATTGATTTGCATCCGTTGCAGTGTCATCCGCTAATAAACCTGGGTTTGCCTCCAGTGAGTGTTTTATGAGACAATTTTTAGACTCCAGATATGTTTTGCTGACACAGACAATGGTTATGACAAGAACTTCTGAGAGGAGTGTACATTGTTCCCCACTCGTGGATGGGGTGATATTATGATAAATGTAAAAGAATAAGATGTAGAGAGAGGATTTTTGGAGCCCGTTCATTACTTATTAGGCCTCTGACTTGATGGCTCAGCTCCATTAGGTGTCACAATAAGCCATGTTTGTGTGCTAGCATGCACAAATGCAGGACCTCCCGTAAGTAGTATGCAGCCATTCTTAATACAGCGAGGTCTTCCCTACTGTCACTCGTCAAAATATCTGCTTTGAGAAAAGTCTCTTTTCCAGAAACACTCTTAAAACAACTAATTAGCTTTGTTTGCAGTTTGTTTGCATCATATACTTTTGTTTTCATTGCAGCACCCCATCACCAGGTGGATCGCACGGAACATGTACGACGACCCTGTGAAGGATTATGAAAAGATGCTGGCTCTAATCCAGATCGAAAAGGAAAAGGGCCAAATGAGGTGAGTGTTGGTTATAGCCTCTGGCAGTGTGTGTGAGGTGCTGAAGTTCAAGAACAACTATCTTTTCCCCGCAACACCAATAAATTGTGCCATTGGTGTGATTGCTTTAAATCTGCAGTAACTGTAAGAGATCAGTTCAATCATTGTGTGATATCAAGTATCCAGCTGCAGAGAGACAAGATGTCAAAAGTGACAAGAGGCCACACAACACATGTTCCTAATAGGACTGTCATTAGTTGACAGAGTCTTCACAAATGTGCTTCACAGTCAAATAAAGGTGTTGAACGCAGAGTTGTTTTGTTGAGTTTGTCATAAAAAAAGGAAAACTGAGCTCTCCACAAATCTCAACATGATGACAACAGAATCAACCGTTTCTGCTTTCTCTTCCTTTTCATGTAGCCAGTGCTGGAGGCTGTTGTTAATCTTGCAGTTGTAGCACTATCAGTGTTTGTATGCATTGGTCTTAAAGTGGGAGTT
Source organism: Pseudochromis fuscus (assembly GCA_900323345.1). NCBI lineage: Eukaryota > Metazoa > Chordata > Actinopteri > Pseudochromidae > Pseudochromis > Pseudochromis fuscus. Next base: position 31,076 of record OOFC01006925.1, read on the forward strand.
TTTCCATGAAGCTTGAACCCTCAGATTTAACCTGTAGACACCTGAACAAAAGGAAACACTATTAAATACATCGTTATAAGTTGATAGTTAGGCCAAGTATGGCCACTGTAATGATTCCTGTTTGTCTCAGCGACGTATCTGATTATTTCTAGTATTCATAGATAATCCGATTAGGTTCATTTGGTCTTCTAATATAATATAATATAATATAATATAATATAATATAATGTAAATATAATATACGTATTGATGGACGTACAGATTACTTTTGTTTTTGAAGCATGGCTTATGTTCTACTTTTTGTTGTCAACAGACTCACAGAGCTGGAGGTGCGTCAACACATGAGGCAGAGGGGAGACGGCCCCTGGTTCCATGTGCCGACCCTCGACAAGACGCTCATTGACCACAGCCCCAAATCAACACCTGACAATTAAACCAGACGTGTCTGTCATCGGTACACCATGCTGATGAATCTCACAGTTTGTACATTTTTTCCCCTTCTTTCGTGAATAAAGTATCTATATGTACATGGATATTCACTGTGTCTTTACTGGGCTCCTACTGCAGAAGTGTTTTAACTTGGAGTGGGTGCAGGTATATCTCTGAGCAGTGCAGTTACTCTGGGGTTGGCAGAATAACTCCTGTGTTTGAACAAAATGACTGGCTGGGGCCACTTTTAGGGTGAACTGGAGACCATAAACCAAACATAGGTGTGATTGTCATTTTTAGTTGTCAGCTCTGTAATAGACTACCTGTCCAGGTCTAACAGAGCCTCTCATCCGGTGCATGCATGGGTATGGTCCAGCTTGCAAAAGGCAAGCGTATAGATAATCAAGCCACTAGTGTCTAATGGTGGGAAAATGGGGCAAATTGAGGAGGATTGCATCAGGAGGGGTATCTGGTGGAAAACCTGTGCCAAATCAAACGTGCAAATCACCGGCTTGTGTTAACAACAACCACCATCAGAGCTGTTGACCAGCAGATGGCCGGTGGAAAGGATATGGAGAAGACATGGGGAGATGGAAGCAGATGAATTACTGTGATGAAAAAAGAAGAAATCATCAAGAATCAGAATTTTGAACTGATCAGCTGGTCTACAAAAAAATAGACATACATTCACTGGCCACTTCATTACACCTGTTCAGCTGCTTTTTAACACAAATAACTAATAATTTATTTAAAAGATTCTGAACGTGGTATGGTTGTTGGTGCCAGACAGGCTGGTCTGAACATTTCATAAACTACTGATCAACTGGGATTTTCACACACAACCATCTCTAGGGTTTATGGAGAATAATCCCCCAAAAAAGAAAATTTTTCAATCTTTTTGATGCTGGATGTATCCAGTGAGCAGCACTTTTGTAGATGAAAATGCCTTCTTGATGTCAGAGGTCAGTGGAAAATGGGCAGACTGGTTCAAGATGATACGAAGGCGACAGTAACTCAATTGTAACCACTTGTTACAACAAAGGTCTGCAGAATCCCATCTCTTAATACTCAACACCTTGAACCTTGAAGCAGATGGGCGACAACAGCAGATCACACCGCATGCCATTTCTGTCAGCTAAGAACAGGACACTGAGGCTACAGTTCACACAGGCTCACCAAAGTTTGACAATAGAGGATTAGAAAACCTCGCCTGGTCTGATGAGTCTTGATTTTCAGATTTAGAGATTCAGATGTAAGGGACAGAGTTTGGCATAAACAACATGAAATCATGGATCCATCCTGCCTTGCATCAACGGTTCGGGCTGGTGGTGTAATGGTGTGAGGGATATTTTCTTGGCACACTTGTACCAACTGAGCATTGTTTAAATGCCACAGCCTCCTTGAATATTGATGCTGACCATGTCCATCCCTTTATGACCACGGGGTACCCATCTTTTGATGGCTACTTCCAGCTGAGGGGTCCAACCCTCCACTAGCAAGATGTACCTAATAAAGTGGCCAGTGAGTGTATGTGTGGAGTCTGTTTTGTGATTTTTTCCTGGATCAGATTAAAGTGTTTGCTTGTTAAATTGTTTAACCTTGAACTGGAAAGCAAATTCAGGAGCCATAGATCAGCTTCAGGTAGACATCTGTGTCTGTGTGTTTCCTGTTATTAAAACTTATAAATGTAAAAGTCACATAAGAATACAAACTAAGCCACTTTGATACTTGAATATGAAGTATTTTCGTCATAATGTAAAAAGCACAGATGCTCACAATCTCATCCATCAGGAAGCTGGTTCATTAGTTGCCTTAATCCTTTTTGTTGCAATGATCAAGACCGTCCACCAGGTGGCAGAGCTCCGCAGACATGATGATCGCCGTCTAATGCACAAAGGGTTATTTAGACGTGGTCATGGAAATAATTAATCAGATATGATGCAGAAAATTATATTTTTAATGTTGATCTTTAAAAATGTGCCTTCCAAAACAAAAATACTAACGATAAATATTTATGTTTTTGTGTGTTTTACAATAAATAATAAAAGCTTGTGCAGATTAATTGATGCCTTGTGTTGTGTGTGCTTTATTTATGAAATCAACAACTACTAAAAATCAAAAAATGATCTTTATAATAACGCTATTCTTGAATCCTGTCGCAGGAAAACACGCTGTAGTAAGTGTGGGAGGCTTTATGAATCATCCTCAGAGGTGGGAGGTGCCCTTCTGGTAAAACATCCCTGAGAGAGCTGAGCGGCGTCTACTACAGTCAACAATGTAATTTGTGCGCAGGTCTAGGCGTTTTTGCAGGAAAAGAAAAAGAAAAACCAAGAATACACCCTGTGCATCAGGCAGCCCCTCCACCCCGTGTGTCATTTTATTTTTATGTTTTTCAGCGTCACATCCCCCCTTTGGCCGGAGGAATGTAGAGACGGAGTGCTTTAAAAATAGCATCCTCTCCTGTGACAGCGCTGCTCCGGAGGCTCCGCAGCACTGTGGTGCGAGAAGCAGGAATGCGAAGATGGCTGCAGACCTAGGAGAGCTGCTGGTCCCGTACATGCCCACCATCAGAGTCCCCAGAACAGGAGACAGGGTTTTCAAGAGCGAGTGTGCCTTTTCTTTCGACTCTCCCGTAAGTGCATCCACACACGCGCGCGCGCGGGCGGGCGGGCATGGACACACATACACACACACGGAGACGCACACACATCGAGACAGGAGCGTGTTGTTTTGGGGAGGTAATGTGCGTCGCAGGCGGGCTTGACAGACTGCTGTTTTGGCTAGGCTCAACAACACACGTGAATCTGCTGTAATGTGTGTGTGTGTTTGGTGTGTGTGTCTCCATGGCCACTTTTCCCCCTGAACCTGGGAGGAAATAAATAATTAAATGGTGTTTACATCTCAGAAGAGAGAGAGAGAGAGAGAGATGGAGGGATGGAGGGGTTTTCCTTTGTGCAGAGTGTGCCCAGTTCAGGCCACACCACCGCTTCCAACAGGAAAAATAAAGCAATGATCAGACACCTGCACGAGCTCTGAATTGATCAAAACATCTTCTAGATATAGAGACTGTATATGGACTTTTCTGATCTGTAATTTGTCAAAGAAAAGACTTGAGGTGTCACTATTTCCATCATTATGTGTTGAGAACAGTGAAGTTAGAGTCTTCTCCTTAATCCAAATGATTGTGAGTTTACTATGAACAATCAGGCATCCATGTGGGCGATGGTAGTGTTGAAACTCCTTTTAAAGCTCGGAAGTGAGTCTGTGGGGGCAGCTAGTGCATGCCTTTGTATTACTGTGTCAGTTTTTATTAACAAAAATCTCATGACTCATTTTTATTTTTGCCGCATGATCTTGCTTACTTTGCCATTTCTGTTTTCATTTGTGATTAAGACAATGGCACCAGCATCATTTCAACTTTTAAATGTCAGGAATATGTATTAGATGTGAGGAAGGGTTCAGTATTTTTCGTTACTGATACTCAAAATACTTTCTCAGTCAGAAAACCTACTTTCTCGACTCAAACCGTTTTTAAAGGTGACTCAGCTGTCTGGAGTTCATCATGTTGGCCTGAGGACTGGTTTATTTTTATCCTTGCACTGTCGAGGCTCATATGTCACTCTGGGCCACTTAAAGGTTTATCATGAGGGTTTCTAAGGCCCACACTGATTGCAGATTTAGGTTAGTTTTGAAGGGGTGTTTTCCAAGTATTTTCTCTGTGACAGCATGTGAAGTACAAGAAGGTGTTGTTATCTAAAAAATGAACACCTCTGAGGAAGTTATCCCACATTTTAATGCACCTTGAAAGTGAGTTTCCAGTCACACAGAAATCTTCTGATTGTGACAAAATGTTTAAACCGTGGTATCCTGTAACACCCTGTTTGGATACTGTAAGTCTAACTAGGATGTGACACGAGTGGGACTCAGTGCACAGTCGGTCACCATGAGGGTTAGAGTTACTGTGTTTTTAAACCCAGTGCCCCACAAGCAAAGAGATTTTGTCAATGTGTGCATTTCCCATATTGCAGGATGTTCTTTAGTGAAAACGACACCATAAAAACTGCTATATCATGTTGCTTGTATGAAACATAATATCAGAGATTAATCCGTTTTGTATTTCATTTCAATAATATCTAAAAAGAGACTCTGATTTAGTGGTTTTACAGTTTAAACAGCACTCTTCGGTCGCTGGCATGCTCGTAATAAAAAGTGCTGCAAGGGATTTTTGGCTCTTCGACAAGATGCACAAATGACTGTTTGAGCAAGTAAGCCTTTTTTTTTTTGAAAATGTGCTTGCAGCGTCATTGGCACGTCTCTCTTACATCCACATCCACTGCGCATGTGTCATCAAAAGCAGTGTGGTCAAAATACAGTACAATCCAGTGCATAGCTTAAGACTGACATTTATTTCTAATGTTCCTAATTGTAATGGCAATGCTGTCACTTCACTAATGTAGATGGGAGACTTTCTTTCCTTCATGTTTTGAATAAATAATTCAGTGTAAAATAAATACTTCTCATACATATGACACACTGTATAAAATCAGTCCAACCTGTTGCTGAAGATGTGAACTTAAAGCACTGAACCTCAACATGGTAGGGTCGATCTTACCCAACATGTGGAGCTTTAAAGGAATAGAAAATAGTGTATGTGCATAGATTGATAGCTGTAATATTGAGAGCCCATAAGAAAAAAAAAATACAGCCATGTTTGATCATGTGTGAAAAAGTGAGTGTTTTTGTATGGCAGTCCTGATGCTACGTCTGAGCTGCTGCTGCTGTTGATGACATCACATGGGCTCAGGGTTTAATCTCCACGGGTGTTGCTCGTGGAGAAGTGGTAGTGAATACAGATGTGTTGGAGAATGCTGTGGTGACAACAGCAAGTCAGGTGACAACAATCCCAATGCTTCTGCAGTCAAACTCACCATGTGTTGTTTTCATGTGCTGAGCCCATGTGATGTCTGAGCATTTCAACCAATCAAGAAAAAAGAAAAATCACCCCATTTTTAAAGAACTAGCTTCCATGAAATCATCCATGTTGGGTTAATTCTGACATTCGGAGAAGGATATCTTTGTTATATCAGCTCATTCCCAGAAATCATTAGTTTTAATGGGTTTTCTGTTCCTTGTAAAGTTTTCAATGTGTGGTGGTAGTTGTTCAGTTGGTGCCGCTGCTCATTGTTTCTGTTTGTTTTGGTCGACAGGAGTCAGAGGGCGGCCTGTATGTGTGTATGAACACATTCCTCGGCTTCGGTCGAGAACATGTGGAGAGACATTATCGCAAAACAGGACAGAGTGTTTATATGCACCTGAAACGACACGTGAAAGAGGTAAGTTTTACCCCTGCCATATGTAATTTGTTAGGTATTGATTTTTTTTTAACAGGACAATTACAGCAATTCATATTAAATTCAAAGCAGTAGTAGTGAGAAAGAGAGTAACAAGATTTGTATATTTTACACTAATCATCTAATTGAGTCATATTTGGGAAGCGCTTTACAATATAAAATGTAAAATTCAGTTTTTGCCAATTATCATTTTTTTTTGGCCCAACTGAGCCCCGCAGCTTAAATGCATTAAAATTATGTAGAAAATATTTATATTTACTATGTAAAAGTTGATTTAAATCATAATGATTGAAGTTGTTATGCACAGCAATGTCAAATGCAGAAAACTACTCACACTTTAACCCTCTGTTTAAATGTTTGTAGGTAAGTCCTGATGCTTTCAGCTCTGTATCTATCTGTACTTCCTATATCACAACTCCAGCCTTTCATGAAGTTCTCCTTGTAGCTATACATTAGTTTATTTTACTGTTGAATCATCATCCTAATAACTGCCGCCGACATTTCCAAAAAAACCCTGATCACTTGGTGCTAGTCTGTGGAAAATGAGCCAGTTTTCAGTTGGAACATTTGCAATTAAATGATTAAAATAAATCCTCAAATGTTGCATAGTGTCCCAATTTACAGGTAGTTCTTTCCAAGAAATCAGCCATTAAAATGACTGAAAAAAACATCTTAAAATTTCACACAAATTAATTAATATTAAATAAGTTTTTTTCATTCTGATCAACATAGGAGATCATGTTTATATTGATACATGGAGTGGACAAAATAACACTGTTGAAGATTGTAATGTAATTGACTCAACTCTGTGGCAACTTTTGAAGTTTGTTGTGGTTTTGCCTTGGATTGCATTGCATAAAAAAAAGTAACTTGAAAAGTGTTCACACGTGGACCCAAACAAGCTTGTCTCCTTTTGAAAAGTTATTGGTTGAACAACAAAGGCCTGAGCTGCTTCTGTGTTTCCTCGCTGGCTCTAATTGCCCTCAGATCAGCTCTGCTTTGTAAAGAGCTGCTATTTCCATGCCTGGATCTGGCCAGAAACAGCTGCTCACATTCTGCAGGCTCCTGTGTCTGCTGTTTTTTTTCCCATGAGTCCACTTGGTCCCGAGTGTGTCAGCATTCTCTGTCGTTCTGCTCTGTCTGCCCACCCAGTGAATAGCGAGCAGCAAGTGAACCTGATCAAACTGGGAGTAAACCAGTTGGTGGTGCTGTGTTGTTTTGCTGCCTTCAGATTCCTATTTTTTTATACTATCACATATCAAAGATTAAATGTTTGTCAAATATTATTATTTTATTGTCTGTTCTACCACACTGGACTGAAGAGAAATATAGTGAGGACAGAAAAAGACCATTACACCCTCCACAGGCAGAGACATGCCCGAACCCATGACGTTAAATGTACTGTAAAAGCAATCTGTCCAACTCTGCAAATCAATCCGTGCAATTAATCATTCTTTAATTTTGACCCTGCCATCGAAGGGGTTTTCCCCCTCGACTTGTAACCTGACCTGGCAACTCGAACATGCAGCATCTATTTCTAACAATATGACAACCATCTGGATCTACCGCAGTCCAGCATGAAAGCTTTTTTTCAGCAATTTACAACGAGACAATTATCCAAGGTGTTAGACGATGTTTTGATGTGATGAGGGCTCTTTGATCCGGTTTAATCTCTCCTCCTTCCGGTTTCCTGCAGAAAGCCACAGGAGCTGCAGGAGGCGCCATCCCCAGACGAAGGAACGGAAAAGTTTTTCTAGGTAAGTCAGAAGAAGTGCTGCAGGGGACAGATCGTTTACTGCAGTACCTGTAGATCCTTCAGTACATCCACAGAAGTATCACCAGTTAAATGGATGTAATTTACTAAAAGTAACAATCTTTTGCAAAAAATGATTCATTCATTCATTAATTAATTCCCTGTGCCCACTTATCCAAATTGTGTCACAGGTGTCTGCTAGAGCCTCTCCCAGCTGGCTGAAAAATGATTATATTAAATAAATATATGCATCAATAATTTGACATTATTTCTGATGTGCAGGTTTTATTTCTTTCTCACACAAAAAAGATAAACTAAGATAAAAGGAGCACAAAAGATGAATAAAAAAGTTGATTGAGAAAACTTCTGCTTCACAAATTTTTAGTTTTTTTTAATGAGAAATTAGTTTCATTTAATACGAAAGTTAAAAACGAAAATGTGTGTGTGGGAGGTCCCTGTTTTATATTTTAACAATGTGGAGTTCTTTTTGAGATTATACAATTTTTCATAGCTACACTTCTATGATATGTATAACATGCAGTAGAATAAAAACCACCATAACTTCCCGTGAAATGTAAAGTATAAATCAATATGAAGTGGGAGTAAATGTACCCAGTTACATTTGTTCAGACAAGACTAAACCAATTATTTAGCCATCACTGTTAAAAACAAAATGAAGCTTGTTGGCGATTTTAAAAAATGTGCAGCTCTTTGTGTTTTTTTTTTTTTTTTAACATCAAGCTGATGTAATACTAACAGGGTTCCCTCCATCACAACCATGTGTTATTGTTTGTTACACCGCTTTGACCCGCCAGCTGCCCCTCTCGCCGGCCTTTACCCAAAGCGTCAGATATTTCCTCTGCTCCTCCTCCTCCTCCTGCTCCTCCTCCTGTTCTCTAAATATAGCCCATTTATTTGTATCTGTGGTTGGTAACTGTTCTAAATCAAAGCCTTGCCTACTCCTTTTCACCTCCACCTCCCTCTGCTGCTGGTGGGGTGGGGAGGGGGTGGTTGGTTTACAGTCGCCGGCCTCTCAGCTGCCGCCACCTGTCAGCCTCCCGTCCGGGCTGACACACTTCCACTGCAGCTATGACGCTGCTCGGCGAGGACCAGGTGTCTCTCTGACTCCTTCTCACCTCCCTCTCGGACCGCCGGAGGGATTCCTTCCCCTCACACACTCAGTGCAGTTAATATTTCTGTTTTCCTATTGTCTAGACTTTACCCTGCCACGCCTCCTGTATCAACCCTCGAGACAAACTTTGCCTCTCTGATAGAAACTTTTCTTAACAGGTTGTTGTGTGGGATGGTTCTTAGGAGTACGATGCATTTAAGATCTGTGATGTGACAGAGGGCATGCATGTATGTATCCGCCATCTTTCCCATACCAGGCCAGTGATCTAATCAGGCTGCTAACGTCACACGTTACCATGAAACCAGCGGGCATAATAACAATGCCAGGGATAACCTGTGATCCTGTTTCTCATGAGTCATTACACGAGTTTAGGCTGCAGTGGAGAACAGACGGCTCTATAAGGGGAGTGATCTGAGAGCAGCCTCTTCATATGGAGCTAGAAGTCATCCCAAAAATCATTGTGATAGCGAAGTTCAATGTAACCTTGATCAGATGTTTATAGGATACTCGGGTTAAAATTAGTAATTGTTGGGATTTATTGATTAGTAGATTTCTCATAGTTTGCTGTAGAAAATCCCATCATCCTTAGATGTCCTAAAATCATTTGTTTTGTAGGTAAACAACTCAAAAACAATGAAATTAAGATTTTTGATTTAAGGATTAATCACTTATCAAAAATACATTGTTTCTGTTGATAAACTCATCCAACTATGTCAGCTTGAGTTAAATAAATGTTTTGGATTTGTTTGTTTTTTTAATCTCTGCCAAGGATGTTAGATGTTTGCCTGTGTTTGTCATTTAATTTAATTTGATTTTATTTTTTGAGAGATTTTTGCAGAGGGCTGAAGCTTGTCCCTACATCTTGTATTGGTCGAATATTTTACAGAATGATACTGAATGCTTCCTTGTTTGGGCTTTTATTTTGTACATCAAACAACTAGTGCAGAAAAAAAAATCCAGATTACTCAATAGGGAAAATAATTGTAAATTGAAGCGCTTGCTCCACATACAAATGTCAGTGTTTGCTAAATCCCTAAATATAGGTCTGCATGAATAGTGTCTGAGTAAAAGAGTCATCAGCGTCGTATGAAGTCATGTCACTGTCACTGCTGTGAACCTGCTGAGGATCAATGTGTTCGTACTGTCAGAATGCTTTATGGTAAAGACTAAAAGTACAAATCAATAACGCACTGAAACAACACCTCACAGGACAATAAAAATAAAAGTAACCAAGAGCAACCTCAATCATGCTGCCAATGATGAGACGGTGTCAGTCAGCAGTTTCTTTATCAGCAGTCACTGAATGTTTGCTTCCTTCCTTTAAAGATTTAGAGCTAAACCGTGACTTTAACGGAGAGGACTATGAATATGAGGACGAGGCCAAGCTGGTCATTTTTCCAGACCACTTCGAGATCCCCTTACCAAATATTGAGGAGTTGCCCGCTCTGGTCAGTGAGTCAGTGCTGCACGGACTCTGTGTGTTTCTCTGCATGCTGAAGGGGAAGGTGCACTCAGTGGTTCCCCGGTGGTCGCTCTGTCTCGTAGACTCAGAAATGTGATAATCTGAGAGTTTGTAACAATTTATATTTAGGAATAAAATGTGTTGAAACTCAGAACTCAATTGAAAAAGCAATAACATATTAGGGGGAACCACAAGGTGCACATGTTGGTGCCTTTTGTTACTTTTCAGTGTTTTTTGTGTTTTATTTATACACGTAAATATCAATTTTTTCTGCTTTTTTGCTATTTGTTTTTAGGGCTTGGCTTTGGCATTGCTTGTTTTTGCAGATTTTTTTAAATGCATGTATAAATGAAAAATTGTGAATGTAGAGTGGTGAGCATCTGGTGTTTTGCATGTTTAATTTGGGGCTACTACTGCATTAGATGTGTGCTTTTCCTGCTGTAATAGACACATGATGTGGCACAGCTGTATGTTGTTTTTTTACACAAATTGTGCATGCCCACTTTTCCCCTCATTAATCTGCTGTTCATGTTAATTTGAAAAAATTGAACTGGTTGCACAGTTGTTGGAATAGATTTGCACTCTTTGAATTTATATGTGAGAAACAAGATGATGTATTGTCAACATGACTTTATGTATGGCTGCTCACATGATGCCTCTTCTGACGTCCAGGTGACCATCGCCTGTGACGCAGTACTGAATGCATCATCAGCTTACAAGAAGCAGGAGCCTGAGTCCTGGGAGGAGGAGATCCAGGTGTCCAGACATGCCAGGAGTCTCAGACAGCTGGATAATGGGGTCAGAATCCCACCCAGGTAGGACTGATGCAAAGCCACATTAATTCATGCCTGGTCCTCTGGTTAGGTTGGCGCCTCCTGCTCTCTTGGAGGTGGTGGGGTCCCTGTGTGGCCCCTGGTCATGTTGTCCTTCTGGGGTTTGCACCTTTTTGTCGTCTTTTGGCCCCTTTGGTGCTTTGGGCTCTGTGTCGTCCAGTCACTATCATCACTACCTGTTGTTAACTCCACTTATCTCGTCTTTGTAGGTTCTGTTTTGTTTTCTGTTTTTCACCAGATAAACTTTGGAGTGGGGTGTTAAATTGTGTTTGTGTCAACACGGGCACAAGCCATAAGTATGTATATGCAGACAGAGGGAAGAAAAAACAAAACAGGGGAGTTGTTTCTGTGTTACATGAGCCTAAAAATACCTACATTATCTCACGGTACAATATAATAACTGTTCAGGCTTAAAGTTAAACAGGAAGTTACTTGATGCTACATGATACGCAGCTTAGAGTCTTTTCATCAGCATGTATTGTTCAAATTTGTCTGTACTACTGTGCATCATCCATCTGTACTTTTCCAATCCAGTCAGACGAACAGTAAGTCTGATTTCCTCACCCCTCGATTCAGAGTAAAATCCAATTTTCTGTCAATTAAAAGTTATCACACCATTAGTCTCAGTGTGACTGCATAATCAAACAACAGTAGCACCGTCTCTCTTCCTTCTTGCTGCCAGTGGCTGGAAGTGTCAGAAGTGTGAGATGAGAGAGAACCTGTGGCTGAACCTGACGGATGGAGCAGTGCTCTGTGGGAAGTGGTTCTTTGATGGGAGCGGAGGAAACGGCCACGCTCTGGAGCACTACAGAGAGTCCAACCACCCGCTGGCTGTCAAACTGGACACCATCACCCCGGACGGAGCAGGTCGGAGACACGTGACGTGATTATCTGAACTAGTCAACTTTATTTCTTTTGTATAATGCATTAGACAGTATATGGGAATGGATGAAGCAACTGGGTCTCAAAAATGAGGCCAATGCAAAGTGCAAAAAGAAGTGCAATACCCCCGATGGCCACTAGATGCTGGCTCCAAAAAACCCAAAACAAAATATCAGATTGACTTCAATTAAAAAACATTCTCATTTTCAATCATGAAACACTTTTTTCATTTACATTTTTAAACTCATCATTTAGTAGATATTTAGCTTCAGAAATCAACAGTTTAGGGGCGTGGTTAATTTAATTGACATCATACTCAAGTCTCATGCACATTGGACAGCATCCTCAGGATCAAATTTCAGACCCGCCTCCACACTCCTCCCTTCATAATCAAATATGGTCTCTTCTGGCTCCAAACAACATGGCAATGGTCAAATACCAAACGTCACATTAGCATAATCTATTATCTATACAGTCTATGGTATATTGCAGAGAACAAAGAGAACTTTAAAATTAGATGAATATATAAATATTGTCTATCTGAGTGATATTGGATACAAATCATATTTATAATAATCTGCATCATCTAAAGCAATCCAATCCAGCAGCCTGATGATATGTGGCATGAAACTCATTTTCAGAGTTAGGTTGATGTGATAATGATGATGTAATCTTTAGCACAGTGTGCAGAGGTGATTATAATACTTTAACACACTTATGTATATAAACACAGCACCACTACCGATATAATAAAGTTATGCTGAAGTGTAAATAAAGATTTGATTTGTGTGTATTAAATCTATGAAGCATTGTGTGAGTATATTTCTAAAATGTTCTAGAGAGAAGAATGAAGTTTACTGTAGAGACTAACTGTGCTTTTGATTTCAGATGTCTATTCATTTGAGGAGGAAGAAGCTGTACTGGATCCCCATATATCAGAGCACTTGTCACACTTTGGAATAGACATGCTACAGATGCAGAAAAGAGTAAGTTAGTTACTTAGGTTTAGCTTTACCTGTTTACATCAGAACCATCATGTCACTTAAACAAAGTCCTGTCCTCCCCTTCAGACAGAGAACGGGCACCACACAGACAATAACTCCCGACCGCGGGTCAGCGAATGGGAGGTGATCCAGGAGTCGGGCATGAAGCTGAAGGCGGTGTACGGTTCTGGTTACACAGGCGTCAAAAACCTGGGAAACAGCTGCTACCTGGGCACAGTAATGCAGGTCCTCTTCAGCATCCCAGACTTCCAGAGGATGTGAGTATAGAAAATATAATCATCATTCTTTAGACACAGATACAGATCTACCTAAAGCTTGATTTTGAGGCTGTAATAGTTCAGATGTTTTTTATCATTCTTGTAAAAATGAGATGTAGACATAATGATGTCCATAGAAAAAGTTTTACTGTGAACAGAAAAGACAAAATTCTTTGGATAAAACTTTTAGAAAGCAATAAATATATTTGTAACTCAAGATCTAATAATCAAGGCAGAAGTTCAATTGGCTGAATAATAGAAACAAAGTAACAAAAAGAGACTTTGATGAATTAATTTGCCACCAGCAGAAGTTTTATTGTGAACAGAAAAGAGTTTTACTATTACAAAAAATTCTACTGTTAAAACTGAGGCAAAGTAATAAATGTATTTGTTACTATCAGATGGTAGAAGTTCAGTTGGCCAAAAAAAGCGACGTGTGCTGCAGATGAACTGTTTAAAATCTCATTTTTAATGTTAAGTAATGCGCTGATATGATAGAGTCAGGTCTCTATTGTTAATGTGGTTGTACATGTAGGTTTTGATGTTAATTTTTTTAGCCTTTTATATATGATTTACCGTATTTTCCGGACTATTGAGCGCACCTGTCTATAAGCCGCTATTGAATTTATTCGAACAGTTTCATGTGGTCCACTCTGACCGGGTCTGATGTGATGATGCTAAATATATCGGCAGCATGGAGCTTGCTAGCTTGTAAACAGCCAACGAGCTTTGTGCTGCCGATACATGAGAAACACCGGTGTTTAAGTTCAAAGCGTCGGAAAAAAGTAGCAGCTTATAGTCCGGAAAATACGGTATTTGTTATTGAGGTTACTACTGACTGCTCAATCAATAAAGTAATGGACAATGGATCAATTTAATAGTTAAATATTTTATGGAACAAAAGAACTAATTAGAGCCATAGTGATCTGCTGTAACAAGACTTTCAGGTTGAACGTCTCTAACCTTACTGCATCGTAAAAAATCATGTGGGAAGTTACTTCCACTGTCCACAGAAGGAAATCAGATTACAGTGGTGATTACATTGGGCTGACTTATTTGTTTAAAAATTAGAAAGCATCCAGAGAGCACAAACTACCAAGGCATGATCCAGCTGTACTGATGCTATAGACTGAACACTGTTGCCCTCTTGTGGTGAAATAGCAAAATTATCTTGTTAAAACAGTCTCACATTTTAGAGGATTTTTTTTCCACACAGGATCATATTCTCTGAGCTTGCCCAAATTTGAATAATTTGTTTCTTGGGTAATGCTACATCTCTAAAAAAAATCATCAAGATCTATGGTCAGGACTTTTTGTTGCAAACAGACAAATGAAAAAACCTCCTCCTTGGTGGTCGCCCTGTATACAAACAGTATACACTGTAACAAACAAGTTGCTGCTCTTCTAAAATGTCCCTGTGAGCGTTTTCTGTTTGTAATGATGCTGCTCTTCATTAAACATGAAAATGACCATAAGTGTTTTAATCGTTTTAAGTGATAAATTAAACTGAGCTACCATAATAGGCTTCTTTATGGCCTCCTGAATCTCCATACGCTTTCGGGCGATGGTCTGATCCAGCTTCCTCTCAAAAGCCAGGAGGTCCATGTAGGCCTGGGACTCTGGGACCAGGTCTCGGATCTGAAGAACAGCAGGATTGTGAGGATTGTGGGAATAGAGCCAACTGTAATTAGATGTATTAATGATTCAGGGGGTTCAAAGTTTTCCTACCCTCTGCGGCAGAACTTTGTCAGCCATCTTGCGTCTTTTCGCTCTAAATCACACAGAAAAGAAAACACAGAAGTTCTGTGTTCACTCCAGAAAGAAAGCATTCATTGACCACATAAACTTCAGTCCTTGAAAAATACAAGATTCAAAGTCTAAAAATATCATGATCTCAAACAATGCTACGCTGTGTTGTGTCTCATCATTTTATCCTTTTAAGTGTGACCTTAGTTAACCAATTTTCAAGGAATTGACCGCACACTGACACGGGACACAAGATAAACTGAAAGACCTCATTCACTTTATTTGATTATCAGTTATTCGTGGAAACCTTTCCAGTATGATAACATAATCTCAGTTAATGTTATCTCTTTATTATGCCCTCAGAAATGCAGCGTCAGGTTTCTACTTATATTTGCTACTGATTTCATAAAAGTGATTTTGCTTCTTTAATTTAATTATACAGTTCCCATTCTTTGTAATTAAACTTAATTCCTAAGAGCTTTAATGAGACTTAAAGATGGCACTTCCAGCACTGTGACTCACTAATCCTACTATACTTAGAATTTTCCTGCGAAATAAACCTTAAAACACAACAGATTCATTGTGGATGAAACTCTAAATGCTGCATCACATTTATGAGCGTGGCGTCACCGAGCAGTCTGAAGTGCTTTAAAAGGAAAGGCCAGTCATGAGATACTGTTATCTTTGTGTCTGTATGATCTGAGCCGTGCTCTTGACAGCACAGAAACTTCAGAACTAGACGCCAGAGAAAAAAAACAAACCCTGAATGAAAAGTTGTGTTGTCCTACTACTCGACTGTTGTCTTGTATATATAAGTAAACAACACGTTTAAAAAATGTGTTATTATTATTCAGTAACTGTTGCTATTATTAAAAGGCGAGGAAAAATCAACTCAAGTTGAAACTATTTTAAATGACTAAGTTGTTAATTAAGTCATCTGTTAGTTTGATGTAAGTAAAAAACTAGGTAATTAAAAACATTTTAGGTTTTAACATTGCACATGTGACAGAAAAAGAACAATTTGTTCTGTCACCTTAAGCATTGGAAGCATGCAAATCACTTTTCACACTTTTGATCAAATAAATTATGGAGAATATAATCTATATATTAACTGGCAATAGCAATAATTGCTATTGCAGTTACTGTGTGAAGGCAACACACTGGCGTTCTCTATATTTTGGGCCAAAGCTGTCGTAGTGGATCAGTTGGTACTACTCCTCTCCCTCTCTTCTCCCGCTCTCACACAACCACTCTCCACAGTTTACCCTCGTCTGAGGCCTCCCAGCGCCTCTTGCTGCTGGTGTTGATGCTGGTGGTGAAGAAAGCGCTTCCTTGAGGCGTCCAAGCTCGGAGGTCCCATTCCTGGCCGCATGGGAATGCTGCCGCCACCATAAGAGGGGCCTGGCAGCTGACCCCCCATTGAACCCATGGGGCCCCCGACTCTGTTGGGTGGCATCCCTGTGCGCTGGATAAAAAGAGGGAAGTAGAAGCTGGGATTTCAGGGATGAACACACAATGTTGTGTACTAAACACTTTTCTCCAGATCTGTGTATGTTGTGTATGTGCTCACTCCTGGGAAATGAGCGGCAGAGGAGCACATGCTCCCAATGTTATGTTGATTGTGATCCACTTAAACCACATATTTTTGTGCGTACTATGAACTTAAGTACAAGTTATAATCGGCATAAACAACATGTCAGACAGGAAATGTACAGTACGTTCAGACTCGCCCATTTAAGTTCTTAATTGTAATATGTGTTAAGTATGTGTGTGTTTTTTATGTCCTTGGTTTACAAAATTTTAAAAGCAACTGCATCAACAACCGTGTGAATTTTCAATCTTAAAACTTTGCTCTAGTAGGAGACAGTTCAGTTGTTATTGTGCATGTTGAATAAGATCACATGAGGCTGCAGATGGTGGCAAAACAAGGATAATGTATGCAGCCTTACCTCTGGGCAGATGGTAGTGATGATAAACTTACTTTTGTTTTCACACTAACTGACAGGAGGCTTCAGGGCAACCACGTGACTCTCTCTTTCATACTTTCACAAAACATTGTTCTGTGACACTAATTTCAATCAAACGTCCAACCATTTATAAATAAATCACTATATATACACCATATAAAGAGTTTCACTCAAATAATTGAAGGCAGTTAAGTAACTAAATAGCACTTTCAAATGCGGAAGTGGACTCCACGCGATGGTACTGTAAGAATAACGAGCTTTAATGTTCTTTTCTCCTTTGATATTTATTGAGTTTAAAGCCTTCAATATTTATAAAAACACGCACGCGATGCTGTATGTACTTTTACAAACAGCTTTCAAATTGTAATGATCAAATTCAGTCACATTATCCTGACCTCACCTTTCACTCAAGAGCAAGTTTCGCAATTAAATACACAAATCAAGCAACAAAAACCAACCTGGGGGTACTGAGGAGCGTTGTTCAGGCTCCGGGGGTATCCCATCGGAGGTTGCGGCATTCCTGTCATCCTCATGCCCGCAGCATGCCCCACATTCATGGGGTTCATACTTGGATTCATCGGAGGACCCGTGAAGCCTCTTGATGCCATCTTCTGGATCCACAAGTGGTTAAAAGGAGCCGCGGATACAAAATAAAAGTCTTTCCGGCAGCTAAGTTACTCACACACGTTGAAAAGCAGCTAGCTAGCTAAGTACAGTTATTTAGTAAGTTGTGGTTTGACAGCACTGTCAACAAAAAGCTAGCTAATGTTAGCCCGCTCCCTACAGCTTCAAGTTCCGGGGTTTGACTCTATCTAAGAACTAGAGACTGGTTCTTGTTGTTTGTTTGTCATCTCCTGCTTCTGTCTTCACCACCCCACATCGCTAACTAACTGCTATCCCACTGTGGGACTTGTGGAAAACATGATAACGCCCGACTTGCGAAAAACTGAGAGTCTAAAGCAAAAGTACAACTGCCTGCCCACACGCGATACACGGTGGTGCCTTCACGGCTGTCGGAAATTCCGAAGTTCTAATGTTATTTAATTATTTATTTTATTTTATGTCTTTATTTATTTATTTATTCGGTTGGTTGTTTTTCTTTAACCACAGACATGTAAAAGCATTTCAAAAAAATAAATAAACAGACACACAAACACAAGAAGGAAAGACAAAATGAAGAAGAAGAAATGTGCTTAAGTGGTGTTTGTTACTCTGAGTTAGTGTATCCTTCTGAGACCCAGCCCATTGACTTATGTCCTGTGTAGTGAACATTTTGTCCACACTAAAATAGTCCTGTGGCCCACCTCATTGGACATGTAAAAGTAAAAATACATTTTTAAAAGTCTAAATTTTGAGATGCTTTTTTAAACCACCAAGAACTGCTGGGTTTGGAGGGACATGAACTGAACTATTATGGAACTGAGTAAGATAGTTTTTTGGAGATTATGTAAGCTTCTCCAAGTTTGAGTAGTTTATGTGCAGATCCAGCCAGTGCTTTAAGGCTTTGTTGCCATTTTACTGAGAACACAATACAAACTATGTTTAGTCTATTTTTTTTTTTTTTTTTTTAAATTTTCTATTAAAGTCTATATTTTTATGGCCTGGTTCCAAGATGGAACATTTTCAGGCACTGTTGCACACTTATCCTCAATTTGCAATTTGCTATAGTGCCATTTTGCTTCTAGAGCAAAACTGCTGCCTTCAAATACTTTCAGTAATTCATATTGCCATTCTATTTAAATGTGTGGTAATGAAGTGACCTGAATTAAATTGTTTACAAGAGGTCCCAGAGCAATAAGTGGATCATGGGCCCCTGATGACCCCCAACCACCCACCTGCTGCCCTCCACGGTCCTCTATACACCCATTAAGAACAGTGCACACAGCAAACTGTTTTGTATATGGCGGCTTCATTTTTTAATCAGCGTTCTTCAGTAAAACTCTGACTGCAGTTTTACCTGTTTTGTTTTGTAGTAGACATCATGAAGGAATATACAAAATACTGGAGGTGTTAAAACTCAGGTTCACTCTAAAAGAGAAAATTTGATAATGATGCAGTAACTGCCTCAAGTTGATGTTGTCAAGTTCACTACATGGTAATTTGTGGTGCGAATTGCAAACCTAGAATTTCTCTGGGTCAGGAGCTCCAGCAGTTTTCCACTTAACCCCTGGTTTAGCAGTTAATAGTCCAGTGTTGTTCCACAGCAGAGGTTAATAGGGAGTTATTCCCTCTTCCCTACTTAAATTAATATGTTGAGTGTTTAAAAACACACATTTTTCTGCCAGTGATGTATATACCTGCCTATATCACTATATACCTATATCATTGTATATAGGAAGGTAAAAAAAAAACCCAAAACCTGAATCTTTGGCATTATTTTTACATCCTGTAACTGAATACATTGCATTATTGTTATGATAAAACTCCAACATCTGAAATGTGAGTGGCCTAGACCGTTTTTGTTAATCAGTCAGTGCAAGTTTTTTTAGTTAAATGTTAAAGTACCTGGTAATCACAGCTGTCAAATAATAGCATCTCAGTGTTAAGTAAAATATAAATACGGTATATGGGAGATTCTTTAGATAATACAGTCCATCACATACAGACCCAAAAATTAAGTACCAAAAACCCTTTTCACTCAGCTCTACAACTTAGACACACAACAGTATCAGAACTAAGATGTCAAAGTTCACCTTGCGAACTTTTTTGTATTAACCATCTTTCACTCTTCTAAGATCTGCAATCATACTTGTGATGAAGTCAACACAAAGCATCTCCACAGCAGGTGTATCAAAATGATCAAACTGAGGCAGGTGGAGATCATTTGATCAACAGCATCCCCTGTTGGTCAGATGGTCTGGTCTTTATTGGTAAGCACTTGGTTGTTGTTTTGTATCCATCAAAATTCTGCGCAGTGCCTGTTAAGTGCTCAAATTAACATGAAACCATACAACAGGTAACAAATCATTTATTATGCTAGACAGATGAAACAAACTGAGCCATGATAGCAGCAATTCAACTATTAGAATATTTACACTATCACATCACACCAAGGACATATGTAACCCTTTACAATGTAAACACATGATACAAAGACATATTTGAATGCTAGAAAACAAGCCGATCTATCCACCAAAAAAATGAAACAAAAAGAAACTTGCTTTCTGCAGCAAATACCTGCTTGTTCAAGTCGGGGTTCATTCACTGAACATTTGAAAACAAGTTTCCACAGGTGAATGACAAACAGAGCTGCTTGGGTTGTAATTCAGCTGGAGAAGTGAGCCTGATGATGTAAAAATAAAAGACAAACCATTAGCAATGATTGTCTTTGACACTGTTTTTTTTTTTTTAAAGAATGAGGTTTTAAACCATGAGGAAACATAAGTACACCTAATGCCTTATCATTTCTGTTTTTAAAATGAAATACTGTATGTGCACACTGTCACTCTTCACACAGCTGCCTCTGCTCAGCCGCTGAATGAATCACATCAGAGTCTACCTCTGTGCAGTGAAATCATATTCAGTAATATTCATTATTTTGGACTGAAAATCATCTACACAAAAGAAAAAAAAGTGTTGGTACAATGATTCTGTGAATAAAAAAAATTGTCAAGTATATAGTGGGAGTTCTGGACTGCTTCTGCAGAGCAGCAAACACCACAAATTCCACCTATAACATCAACGTCCATTGATTTCACAACATAAAGAACCAAAGGTGAAGTGTTATTGGTCTTCCCGTGTGTGTGTGCCTTCACACACACAATGGTAACAGAATGTGTGTTTGTGGCTGAGTGTATTATTGAGAAAATGCCTCATCTTTCATCAGCATGCGTGGGCTCTCCTGGTTGTCCATACGACGTCTAGGACCCATCATGCCTTGGGGAATAAAAAGCAGGACATGTAATTCATTCATTCACCCTACCTTTCAAAAACACACGGATATAAATTATTGTTCTTTCCATCATTATTCAGCGTCTGAATTCCATACCACTACTGACTCCAAGTAAAAAATAATGAAAAAGAACATAAAGCAGATACTAAATCCAGCTGTTTTGTGTCATAGACTGTATATAGAAATGGACGAAGCAACCGGGTCTCAAAAATGAGGCCATGTCGAAGTGCAAAAAAGTGCAATACTTGCGACGGCCACTAGATGATGGCTCCAAAAATCTCTGGCTCCAATTGACTTCAATTCAAAAATTGTCATTTTCAATCATGAAATACTCAGTCAATACATTTTTTTCCCACAAGTCATTCTGGTGTCATTAGCTCAAGTCAATTCTTCTCATTAGTGATCTGGTGGTCCATCTGAAAAGAAAAAAAACATAATTAAGTAGACATTAGGTTTCAAAACAACAACTGTTTAAGGGCGTGGTTAGTATTATTCACAGGTCTGTTATCCAATGAGACCAGCCCTAAACTCGAGTCTCACACACATTGAGTAGCATCCTCGAGTTCAGTAGTTACACTCGCCTCCTCAATCCTCCCTTTATATCCAAATATCAACTTCTGGCTCCAAACAACCAACATGGTAACATTCAAATTCTGATCTCCTAGCTTCAAAATGCAACTCAACAAACCACCGGGTCACGTTTGCTTCGTCCATTATATATACAGCCTGTTTGAGTGGACTGCTTATGCAGCCTAATCTCCCACAATGCAGTTCTAAGAAAAGTAGAGAAGCTGCAGTTTAAAAAAAGCACAGAAAACCACAAAATAAGAAACATTTTAGTGTCTCTTGGAGTTAAATTTGCAGTAGCTTTCTAACTTTACCATTTAATTGACGTGTGCTGCATTATACCATTTCATGCTAGTATAAAATCAGTAAAGTATGTTGGACAGATAGTAAGAAAGTAACACAGCCATCATTGTCTCCCATTTTTGCTAAGGTGTGTCTTCTTAGTCATGAACAATTTTACATGTGATATATTTAAGCTGCAGTATGATGTACAAGAAAAAGAAAAGAAAAGTCACTGATATCTGTAAAAAAAAAAAACTGATCATAAATAGGCAGTGTACTGTATACCAGACCTGTACATGTGTCATTCTCTGCAGTTTGGGACCACCGACATGCAAAAGGACTGAACCCAAGCTTAAAATAGTTTTAAGTTGCAGATCATTTGACCTGTCAGTCAGTGTTTCCAAAAAACTCCAGTGGTTAATTATAACAGTGCCACTGTGACTGAGTACCTACTTTAACACTTTGTATTTGATTACATAAACAACCAAAGTAGGACATAACAGCAGTGAGACATACAATCCACCACAGGTTTAAAGGTTTGTTTCCACTTACTGCTCTTATGCTTGAATGATTTGGATCTTCTTGGTGAGTTTGGATTCTGAGACGAAAACAAAAAATATAATTTGGTCGAGATGACAAACAATTTCTTCCATGTGTATTTAAAAATGAGAAAATGAAAACAGCACTTATTCTCACATGAATATAGTCCGATAAAAATATAAATACCTTATCAGATTTCCTTTTCTTGGCTGTAAAAGACAGATATTAAAGTTTAAAAGAAGATATCTCAGAGATTTATTTTATGTAAATCTTCAAGTAATACCAGAACATCACCTTTCTTTTCTGCCCCATAAGACCAGTCATTATCGTTGACATCGTCATTATCCTCCTGGTCACTCTCCGACTTGTTGTTGGTGTTGTTACCAGTGACTATTCTGTAAAAGAAGAACGAGTAAGGCATGACACACACGATGAGTCAACACAGCAAATAACTTTGATTATAAAACAAATGCATTCATTTTTAGGATTGTCCTAGGACAATTAAGAATTTTCCATCTACATCATGGCTAGTTGTGGGCATGAGTACTAATATACAGATTGATACACTGAAAACATTTGAGAGTCTGAGTCTCATATCTCCTCTTATACCTGCGGTTGGCTATACGGCTGCTGTTGCGTCCCATCCCCAGGCATTTCTCTAGGTGTGGGGCGAACCGTGAGGCAGCGATGCTCCGGCTGCAGTTGGGACATACACACTCTTTGTTTTTCCACTGGTTGTACACCTGGCCAAAGACATCCAATCCTGGCTGGTCCACAATTTCTGGAAATAGAAATTAGAGACATGCTGTGAAATCTATGAAATGTCTCATGATATACAGGGAGATTTTATGATGTCTTTGGTACACACTGAGTCCCACAAGTTGTCCAAGTGTTAGTAAATAATTCAGCTTTAGTTCAACTAGACTTTGTGCTCACCAAAGTCCCTCATGCTTTCTTGGTCCGTGTCATCCAGGAAAAAATAGCCCTGCTTAACAGCCCGGTGGACCTCGAAGCAAAGACCCAGGCATGCATCCTCCACCAGGTCAGACAGGATGTCCTGAGCTAGGGCCTGGCAGGGAAGAAAGGGAGGGGGGGCACATACATGGGATTTCTATTTGTCTGTGTTACCACTGTGTGTCTCCAGATGCATTAATGTGGTCATGCTTCTCTACTATACCTCCAGCTTGCTGTTGTCCATGCTGGACATTGAAACCTCCTCCATTTTCATTTGCCAGAACTACCAGATGAGCAGACACTGCTGTGGTCATGCTGTAGCGCAGCAAGCATTGGCCAAGACAGGGGGCTGCAGCAGGAGGAGAGGAGAAAGACAGTTAGTAACACGGAGGCATTAAACACAATGAAACCAGCATCTGATGCCTGTACTTACACGTTGTTGAACACTGCCAGGGAGTTACTTCCCACGTTTATAGCCTGCGAATAGCACAAAACACAATAACTCAGCGTTGGTGTTGGTAAGCACCGCAACATCTCAACAACATGACGTTAGCTCGACACCACAATGCCTGCTCCGAGCATCTGATGGATGTAGCTCAGCACCAAACCTGGCTGAAGACAACAAAGAGCGTGGCTGTGAATAGGCAGCTTGCTGGAGGAATTGGAAATTACCAAGGGGTTACATGAAAGGCGGCATCCTGCTCACAAAAACCAGCCGGGTCAACATCGGCCTCGGACACCAGCTGATCATATCAAATGTATCTGACTGGGCTGACTAACTAGAAACAATGTAACGCGTTTACTGAATGGTTTTTGGCTGCTGGAGAAACACATCAGACCACAGCGAGGCTGGTTCCCCCCCGAACCCAGCACTACTGCTGCTGCACTGCGGCTGTCCGCCTCTCAACTCCCCGGACAAACCCCGAGTGAGATAAAAACGACGCCTGTATGACAACATAGCGCTTACCTACGAAAAGTGAAACATCCAGGGCCACCCGCAAATCCCTAATTGTGTTTATTTACCTATTTCGGCAGGCATCCATCTTTACATCAGAGAGATCAGACAGGAGCAATCGATCGCTGCACGAGTTTCCACCGAGCGCCTCCTCTGCTGCACCGCCGGGGCTTCTCCGACCGTGTGTATCACCATGTGACTGCAACTCAGGGTTAAACCGGCCTTTTGTTTGACTTTGTAGTAGTCATTACACACCATTCTTAATCCCTTTGCTCTGATTTGTGTCCAATTATTTGAACTTCACTGCAAAGAAGACGAACCACATCTTTTCTATAAGTTTATTTGATACAAATCTTTTAACAAAACAGACAAAAAGTGAAAGGGTTGGTCGCAACAAAAACAGTGCTTAACAGTTTTTCTTTCCTACTTAAAATGTTTATAAAAATAGATATATGAACAATCCAAAGTCCCATATTCTCTTTCACTACAACCTTTATACCAGCCAATTCACTTCCATTGTATTATATAGGGATATAGGCTGAAGTGACCTCACTTTTTCCCATCATGTTCATTGAATACATGTTGCATTTTACAGCCTCTTCATATGAATCCCACTGCCTCCACATAAATGCTCAAAAAGCAGACCTCCTGTACTAAATGAATTGGCCTTAAACTGTGGTAATTTTAAAAGTTCAAATTTAGCTGATACACTTAGACGCAAAAATAACAAAACATTTGAAACTAAATGGCACTGTATTAAAACTTATGACCAGATGGACCCTGTGTGATCTGTTGTTCAGGGATGTTTTATATTCCAGCCTTGGATGTGACTGACTATACATTTAAGCACCTCGTGAAAACTGCAGAGCCACCATATGATTAAAGTCAGCTATTACAGCACTTCTCCATCTTTTATGTGTGCACGTTTGCCTCCTTTGCTGTTCATCTCATCACCATCTAGAACATATCAAACCCGATGGAGTCGTATTCTTCTTCCATCTCCCCATTCTCCTGTGAAGACAGTTGATGGTTAAAGATGCAGAGAATCAAAATTAAATCAAAAAGTATAAAAATAATACTAGTGCAACAGTTTAGAGTTTTCTAACCTCATTACAGTCGAAATAATTCACTTCTTCATCACTGCTGTCATCCTCCATGACATCATCTTCTGAATCCTGTGTTAAATTAAATAAACATGGCGTTAAAGTAACAGCGTAGGAAAATAATTTGTATGAATATCATTAAATTATTCATCTGGACATGAACTGGACTTTGTATTGTTACATCCATCTTTCATAAACCTTATGAAAAAAGTGCATTTATATCATGAATATACAGTTAATGTGAGTATATTAGTTAATGTGAGTTGTATTCCAACTTACTGATGGCTGGTCAAGACATGGCTCAGCTCTGTCATGAACTTTCAATGTTTTGTAATAGATGTATTCATGTTTCTGCAAATAAATTATATAGAGATATTATACATTTAAGAAGGAAAAAACTAATCAAACACCAATTGGCAAGCTGAATTTTAAAAAGGTACTTACTCTGGGGTTATGTTTAAGAAAGTCTTTCTGCTCTGCTGGTGTCAGTTTCTAAAAGGACAGTAAAAGTGAAAAAAGTTGAACTTTCAGTTTACAA
>OOFC01006932.1:0-28379 GCA_900323345.1 Pseudochromis fuscus
TATGTATAGGTAGCATGGCTGTGTTCCTGTACTGTATGTTTGTCTTGATGTGTGCACACGTGTGATGCTTTCATGTGACACTGTGTATTTCCTGAGCAGCACGGAGAAACTAACAGCTGAAAGGAAACACTGGGTAATGCGTCTGCCCCCATACCAAGCTACTAAAGACGCCCAGCCGAGGAAATCATTTCACAATTTGCGTGGTTCTGACCAGCTTGTCATCCCATCAAACTCTGCGGGTAGAGAAACCGCTTTCTTCTTTGGGGATCTGTAATCATCACAATATTTGCAACAACTGAGATGA
Organism: Pseudochromis fuscus; assembly: GCA_900323345.1. Classification (NCBI taxonomy): domain Eukaryota; kingdom Metazoa; phylum Chordata; class Actinopteri; family Pseudochromidae; genus Pseudochromis; species Pseudochromis fuscus. The sequence continues at coordinate 305 of OOFC01006932.1, forward strand.
GAGCGAAGGCATGAACAGAAAACTGCCAATTTTTTTACCACGGCTTGGAAGTCCAATTTCACATGATGTCAGTTCTCCCCAAAGGTCTGTTTTTGAATAATAAAAACCCTAATCAAGCTCAGATGCAGCCAAACGCCCAGCACTTGACCTACAATCAGACAGCTAAGTGAGCAATCAAAGCGCTTGCACTTTTTTCCACTTTTACCGGCAATCCAATCAGGACCAGTTTGGAAAGAAAGTATAGTCTAACTGTGCCTACTGCACAACGTTACCACAGAGCAGATTTAAACAGATTTAATTAGCTGCAATTATGATGGCCCTGAGTCCAATGAAGAGAAACGATACAAAGACATCCTAACTAGGCCTGTGGGCTTTGTCATTTGGCAGGGTAATAACTTTGGTGACGAGAAGATCAGAAGTATACCTGCTTCTCTTGTGTCTCTGATTATTAAAATCAGCATAGATATCAGGAATTAACACACACCATACATGGGTAAAACAAAAGACTGTCATAGCATAGTCCTTAACTTGATAGAGATACAGTGGGATGAGCTCAGGAGAGATGCTCACACCAGGCATCCTAAGAATCTGGCAGAGCAGAAAATCTGTAAGAAAGGACGGTCCAAAAAAAAAAAAAAGACTCTCCTCCACAGCTACACAGCAGCAGCAACCTCCAGGGCAAACGCACAAGTGCAAAAATCTGCAGATCCTTAAAAGGCCAGTCGAGCGTGGCTCTAAATATGAGTCAATTCCCCCAGACCGCCATGTTCAAATGCCCAACTTTACAGCAGAAATAAACATGAATACAGTCTTTTAGTCTCGAGAACTTACTTCAGTTCTGATACAGACAACTGTATGTGTTTTTAATTAGTTTTTGAATAAAATTTTTATATAATTCACCTGTGGACATAGGCGAGGCCTATTGAATATATTGAATATTTTATAACCACTGGGTCACTTGCTGCTGGCACAACACTCAAATCCATACAATCTCTTTTAAAAAGGAGATAAAAATTTTTGACAAAAAGCCAAATTCATTTCATGATTGCACTGTTTTAGACAAACATCATTTACTCAGTTCACTCATTTGTTTATTTTCAAAATTCACGTTTTATATACAGCGTTTTGAATGGACTCACTCCTCCCCCTCTGAAGGAGTTCAATAACCACAGACACACCTTGGGAGGACTGTGAGGTCCCATACAGAAAGACCACTGTTGGATGGACTGTGTTGTCAGTCAGAGGAACTAAATATTGGAATAGCCTCCATTAACTATAAGAGAATAAAGAGTGATTGTGTGTGAACACTTTTAGATTCAGGCCTCTTACTGGCCTGTGTTGTTGTTGTAATGTTTTGTATCTACTTTGTTGTGTTACCTTCCTGGGGACTACAGATGGAAATACACATGTTACTAAACAGTGGGACATGCGGACGTGAATGTGGGAATTGCACATCATTTAATTTATCTGTTATTCTTCTGTGTCACTGAATTAGAATATTGCTCAAATTAATGCATTTATTTTAAAATGTTCAATTAAAGGACTTCCAAAGCTCTTACCTTCAGTTTGTTGTCTTCGTGCTGAAAATTTGTCATGGGTTTCACCAGTAGCTTCATGTACAGTATACAAGAAACCATTGATGGAGGTTGTCCCCAAATCTGTACATAATTCTAAGGCTATTCCATTTCTTATTAAATATTCCCAGGCTTGAACATTAACAATGAAAGATGAAAGTAGTTCCTTATGTGTATTTTGTACTTTCCAATTCTGGTATCACTAAAATACCAAAATATCCTAGTTTTCTATAGGTCCTACAAAATGCTCTCTGGTCTGTGTAATCAAGTTGTTTTTTTTGTTTTTTTTTAATTAAACATCACCAAAAACTATTATGACAACTTACAAAGGCACAAGTATCAACAAATGAAAAACACTATAAATGGATCTGTATTTACAATGAATAAACCTGCCAGTGAAATCTTCAACCCACACTGATGGGTTTGTGTGCCTGATATATACCTGATTATGTCTGCTTCAGTTGGAGGCTGTCATATAAATCTTTAAGTATAAAATGAACAAACTCCTTCTTGAGAAGAAGTTTTCTATACATTGTGTATTGTACATTTAAACACATTTGTGGTGTGATCACTTTTAGCCACACACAGGTTAGGGATGGGGGTGATTCGATCGAATCCAGTATCCAATCCAATCGGACAAAATTCACGGATTGGGATTTCCAATCTTGTTGTTGAAATGACTCCATAAGTGATCCTTGCCAGCTGCTCTGCTAGCTGGCTGCAAAATGTGGAATGGATTTCCTGAACGGAGGCGTGTCTCAATGAGATGCCTCTGTTCAGGAGACCCAGCTAGCAGGCGAGCATTGAGCAGCACTGTGGCTAACCAACTTTTTGTCACAACATGTTTGCTGTGTGGAAATATTTTACACCAGAAACACCGCAAAGCAAGACAGCACCGTGCAATGTTTGTAAAGCTTGTTGTACTGAGAGGCGGAAACACCATTGCAACCTACAATACAACAAAGCACATTGAAGACATGATTGTTTAGCCAGGTGGCAGAAAGATGTCTGTAAGGAACATTAGCTCCACAGCGTCGTGGCTGTTTAAAGATGTCTGTTGCATGTTTCTAGCTTCATTTGTTTTTTTTATGATGCAAGTTTCAAAGATCGATTTTTTCATATTCTGGATCATATTATCTGAAATTATTCCTTTATCCTGATCAATCTTTGATATATTGTAGACCATGTTAGAAAGTTGTCCTGTATTTTTTTTCAAAGTGTCTTGACCATTTTTGGTGGAGTCATATGCATAAATGTCGCATATGGTCCTATCTCCCAATGTTAAAGAATCCTTCAAAAAAATTCCTGGATCCAGACGGTGATCTGGATCACTTCCAAAATCTAATCATTTGTTCCTTATCCCCATCTGGACAGTCCCTGAAAATTTCATCAAAATCCGTCTGTAACTTTTAGAGTTATTTTGGAAACCAACAGACAAACAGACAAACCCCGGCAAAAACATAACCTCCTTGGCAGAGGTCATGATAATAAAAATGTTTAGGCAAACAGAGATAGTATCGGGATCAGCAAATATCCAAATTCAGGTATCAGGATCAGATTGTAAGTGAAAAAAAATGTGGATCGGTGCATCCCTAAAGATATCGACAGACCTGATATGAAGACAGAATTTCTACCAAAGTGTCAATATGAAAACCATGAAAAGTAGCACCCACCAGCTTTAACAGACATGAATACATTAAACTAATGCTAAGTAGTTAAACTGGTCACGAGTGGAAACACAGAACACATGATAACACTTCACTTTTTAATCAGGCTTTGACTGACAAGCTACCATTACAATAGCACATGGTTGATTGCTAACATGTTATCACATTAATGGGGCAGCTACTGTTAGCATGGTAATGCTGAGTCAGCAGCTAACGCTATCCATAGATTGTTTATTGAATATATACAGTCTATATACAGATATACAAAATATATACAGTCTATAGATATACGGTATACATACCGTCACATATTCCTCATAGACAGTCTATAGTATTTCTATATGCAGTCTACGGTGGGACAGCTAGCCCAGATACGGACTGTGACAGCAAGATGCATCCATCATGTTGTGATAATAATTATAATACTGTCTCTTCTTCTCCTACACCTGTACAAACTCTGCGTGATGCTAACACTGCAGAAAAAGAGCATTAACATTGGAAACCATTACCAAGATAAATGAAGATCTACTTCTAAAACGTGGAAGCTTAATTACTCCTTAATGAAGATATTGTTTTCAGATGGACCACCAGATCACTGATGAGACGAACTCACTTTAGCTAATGACATCAGAAGAACTTGTGAAAAAAAATTACTGAATATTTCATGATTGAAAATGATGATTTTTGAATTGAAGTCATTTGGAGCCAGAGTTTTGTGGAGCCAGCCTCCAGCGGCCGATGAGTGTGTTGCAGTTTTTTGCACAGCCATACAGGCTTCTTTTTTGAGACGTACTTACTTCGTCCATTTTTCTACACAGTCCGATACCGTGTGATACAAGCGTAGTTTCAAACACAAACAGTTATGGAGACAGATGGCTCAGGTGCCCTCCACACCCATGTTTGAGCACTGCTCCTGCCGGCGGATTGCGTTGCACACCGCGTGTGTGTTCTGTTGTGGGTGTGTTCCTCCCTGCGTGTGTGTGCGGCGGCAGTGTGTTACTCTGCAGCGACCGGGATTGGTGCTGTGGCCCCTGATGGTATCAGAGAGAGGAGCGCCAGCAGACGGAGAGAGCCTGGACTCACATGGGAACACCCCAGACAACACACAGTGGAAAAGAAAGCACTCTGTCTTTTATAGCATATTTTTTTTACAGCATGGCTGCCACTAAAGTGAAATGATTCACCGTCTGACTCACTGCTTCCTTTACTGCCTAATCAAAAACACTTTAATCTCCCACAAGGTGCATTGTACTATATTCTGAGGGTGTATATTCACTTGTAATTAAAATTTGATTTGCTACCAGCCTGTAACTGTCTTAGATAATATACTTTAAAGGAACCATTTTAATTTTATTTGCATTTGAAAAAATAATAATTTTGTAGACAGTGATATCAACTCCTTATGCACTTGATGATATAATGATATCATGGGTTTGCTGCTTTTCATCATTTCACTGGCTCCATAGACTGTATAAAAATGGATGTGGCCACTGGGTCTCAAAAATGAGGGTAATGCAGAAGTGCAAAAAAATGCACTACCACTGATGGCCACTAGATGCTGGTTTTGAGAATAGACTGTATATAGAAATGGAAAGTGACCCATTGGTTTTTGGACTTGTGTACTGAAACCAGGAAATCAGCATTTGAACATCACCATGTTGGTTGTTATGAGCCAGAAGTGACCATATTTAGATATGAAGGGAGGAGGAGTCAGGAGGCCAATCAAAGCCTTCAACTCAAGGACACTACTCAGTGTGTATGAGACTGGAGAACAGACCCATCAATCAAGTTAGCCATGCCCCTCGATCTTCTTCTGTTTGAAGCCTAATATCTACCGAATGATGAAATGACTTTCTGATAGGTAGGAGTTGGATTTTAGCTAGTCACATCAGAATGACTTGTGGAAAAAATGTATCGACTGAGATTTTCCTGATTGAAAATGTTTTTAAATTGAAGTCAAATGGAGTCAGAGTTTTTTGGAGCCAGCCTCTCCTGGCTGTTGGGAGTTTTGTACTTCTTTGCACTTGTGCATTTTTGAGCCTCACTTGCTTTGTCCACTTCTACATACAGTCTATGGTTTGAAGGCTCATTCACAGGTGAATTGGAGGGTCACACAGTTTGGACAGTGTCCTCAGGTCCAAGGGGCAGACCTTCCTCCTCACTCCTCTTTCTGTGTCCAAATGTGGCCACCTGTGGCTCCAAAAAACCAAAATGGCCACAAATCAACATGTGATGTCTCATTATTTTTGTGCATTGTATATATACTCGCTCACTGTGTACTTAACATAAGGTGTAAACTGTGATGTCTCCTTTACCGCATGTTAATGATGTCAAAGGTTTCTGATTAGCATCACTTTTGAGTTTGTCTTCTTGGGAAAGAAAAACCTCTGCAAACCTACACCTTTGTCAAGTGACCACACAACACACACAGTGATGCTATGGCAACATTAGCTTTGCAAACAAACGTATGAGTTATTTAGAGCCCCAGTCTTAACTTTCTTGCTTTGAGTTCCACTAGAAGTTAGATACTTCTATAGCATCTGTCCTCTGATTATGCAAATGGGGCCAGGAAATGGTTGACTTATCCTCGCAGTAAGACTGAGAGCAGGGAGAATAATATGTATTATGTAGAGTAAATATAGATATAGATATATTATAGAGTTTTTGGTAATGTATAGCAAGAAACAGTGGTGCAACAAGACAGACACATCGTACTTTATTATTTACAACCACAGAGCACAGAGGGAAGTCATTCCCAGCACCAGCCTCTTCAGTCACAATGCACAAAAAGGTGAACATGCCCCCGTGGTGCTACAACACTGTATATCTTGTTTTGTGCCATTTGAAAATGTGTAAAAATTAGTATGTTGTGGTTGTGTTTTTTGTAATATTTTTGTAAAATCTGGCTTATTGAAAGTTATGTTTGCGTTAGAGAACAGGTCATTAAAGTAAATGTACTGGACAGAAAGGTTTAATTGTACTCTTAAATGAGTGGTCCAGTATTTATTTATTTTAGCAACCTTTTCCAAGAGCTTGTTAACAGTAAATTCTCTGTGTCTGTTGAGTCTCACACTCCTGTTTTGTGTTCTTGGTTAAAAAAAAAGCATTGTTAGTTGATGAAAGTGTATTACATTTTCATTTATGTAATGTTGTATCAAATTGGCATCAGGTTCTGTCATCATCTTCCACAAAGTGCTTCAGGCAGTTTTTACTGAAAGGAACTGGCGTGCTTGTTGTCAGTGGGAGTCTTTTGTTTGACGGATCCTTGTTTAAATAATAATTACCTCTGTTTTCCAGGGAAGCTTCTGTATAGGTTAAAGCCTCTGTATGTAGAAACGGACTTGGCAGATACACACACACACACACACACACACACACACACATCCACATTCTAGCTCTTTAGTGGATAAAAGGCTGGTTGCAGATTGACCTTGTTGAGGTGCAATAACACCAAATTTTTACATGCGATCGATCTGCATCTGGATGTGTTTACAATCTCAAGGTGTGATCTCAACGTGGATCCTGTAGCTGTGGCCTGGTTTGCTTAAGACTTAAGTCATCAGGATAATCTAGCTGGGTGGTCATGCTGTATGGACTCTGCTAGGTCTGGATCATCTGATGCCATTGCAATGCACTCTGCGTCCATTTACACCATCTAGTAACACGCATTTGTCCTTTTCCAGTTGAGCTATTCACATATAGGTAGCACGTTAATGATGGGTTTAAATGGGCTATAACTTAAGGTCACAATTTTAAAGGTTGTGACTGCTGCATCATTGGTTGGATTAAGATCAGAGTTGGAGCGATGGTGAAAATCCACTATTCAAAGCCCCTGCACACCCACAGTACACCCACACAGGTGTACCCACTCAGTTATTTCATCTAATTAGACTTCGCTTCAGGACTGAGTGGCTGTTTACAGACTGTGTTTGACTGACATCTCCCCCACTGTCCTGTCAGTCTTGTTCCACTTGTTCAGGCCACTTCAAACTCAGATGACATCTAATTAGAAAGAATATATGAAAACACCTGCGTGGGTGTGCTGATAAGACATTTTATAGCAGACTTTTGGACATATCCGAGCAGGAAAACACACTAATAACTTCATAATTGTTGCATCCATAGCACTGTGTGGCCCTGATTTCAATCACATAATATAAATGATCTTTATTATCAAATGGCATTCACCCAAATAACATGGTGTTGCTGCTGACTTCTCCCAGAGTTATTCATTATTATATAACTGAGACATCAAGACAAATTGTATGGTAGCACTGGTAAAAAAAACCCATCATTTTATTGTTTACTTATTTCTAGTGGTTTAAATAACTCAGGCCCCTTCTCTGAAGAAACTACGGTGAAGTGGGCTCCAATTATTTACTTCATTACTTTTTCGATTCCAAAAACATCAGGCCCCTGAACTTTAACATGTTAGCCATGATGAATTAGTTATAACTGTGTTTGTACTGATGCCAAGATGAATGTCTACCATGAAAATTTCCAAAGGCTGAAGGCATTTATCAGCCTGTAAGGTTCTGCATCACTTAACAGCAGGAACATGCAAAATACCAGCTAGCGGCTTTAGCTTATGCTTCATCCAATTTTCTTTAATGCTGCTGTATTGAAGTACAGATTGTTCCACAAAAGTAACACGATTCGATGAGAAAATACTTCCTACCTAAAAATATGTTCCTTTAAATTCTGGTTGTAGTGACCAAGCTTGCCAACTGTCAAGTAAGGTCAGCTAGTCTAACAAGATATTGCAAACTTGCTAGCACTAGCACAGTCCTTGCTTGTTAGTATGTTGGTTAGCCCACTTGCTGTAGAAGTTTATAAAGTAGTCCATTGAGTAGTTTCACGTTGATAAATAATACAAAACTACAGTGAGATAAAATACTTGTGTTGCTGTATATTGTCAATGTCACATCTCGTAGATAGCCTCTGTTTCTCTGTAGCTCAGTGCAATCTCTCATTTAGTTTTTCTTTAACTGACCTTTCAGAAAAATATTTAGTATTTATGTGATGGTTTTACCCACATCCATAAAACTTACTGAAACACTTGTACTAAGATACATTTCCCAGGGTTTTAGTTGTTATTTTTAATGTCTAGTGTAATCCACAGTGCTCTGTCCTCTGTGTCCTGCTGTAAAAAACAAACATTTTTATTGTCTTAGCTGCTGCAACACATTGTCTCATTCATTGACTCACCTCTTCTGCCAAACCTGAGAATATCAAATCAAAATATTTAACACACAAAAATATTTCAATATCAATAAATTATTATTTTTTTTTACCTAAACATCTGAGGTGGGTCACTTCCATAGACTGTATGGAGAAATAGATGTCAGAAGTCGAGTCTCATACACATTGGACAATGGCTGCGGGTTCAACGGTTAGACCCGCCTCCTCACTCTTCCCTTCAAATGCAAGTATAATCACTTCCTGCTCCAAAAAAATCAGCATAGCGATGTTCAAAAACCAATCCCCTGGCTTCAAAACGTGAGTCCACAAACCAATGGGTGTCGTCATGCTTGCTTGGTTCATATGTGGAGTGCTTCACCATGTCTTTCATATGTGTCTTCAGAGGGTTATTGTGATGTGGAAGACATCCTGCCTTGTTCTTGTACTATAGACACTGTGTCACAGTGGCTCCAAGGATTACAGACTAGTGGCTCTGACATCCCACATCATGAAGACCCTGGAGAGACTCCATCTAGTTGGCTCTACTCGGTGAGAAGCTGACAGCGTTGCACGCCGATGCTCCCCTTATGTCCTGGATTGTTGACTACCTGACTGAAGGCCACATGTGTGCCTGTAACACTGTGTGTCAGACAGAGTGGTCAGCAACACAGGGGCACCCCGAGGCAGAGGTCAACCACCCGGCTGCAGCCTGTTACCGGGCTGTGGACCATTTGGGCCCAAGCCACAAACAAAGAATAAAACTGTTTAAAATGAAATGTATTTTCTTTTCTTTTGTCTTTTGGGTGTTTCACTTTAGAAAAAATTGCCACTTCCACCCACACCTCACTCCGTGGTCCATGGAAAAACTGTCAGCCATGAAAGTGGTCCATGGCACCAAAAATGTTGGAAAACACTGCCCCAAGGACTGTCCTCTCTCCTTTCCTCTTCTGGTACACCATGGACTTTAACTACCACTCAGAGTCCTGCCACCTTCAGAAGATAGTTGGATGCAGATAGTTGGTAGTTGGAGGCTGAATACCTCCAACGATAATGACAAAGTTTGTTACATGATGTGAGCTGAACCCCCTGCAGCTCAACCTGACAAAGGATCTGAGAAGGAATAAGACACTTGTGACCTTATTTCCATTGATGGGGTCAGTGTGGACATTGTACAAATACCTTGGAGTCTACATTAACAATAAACTGGGTGAGGAACACTAAAGTCTGCTACAAGAAGGGCCAGAGTTGTAGAGTTGTCTCTGGTCCTTCAATATCTGCCGGATGATGCTGCAGATATTTTATGAGTCTGTGGTGGTGAGCACTCTCCTGTTTGCTGTTGTGTGCTGGGGCAGCAGACTGAGAATGGCTGACGTCAACAGGCTCAACAAACTGATCTGCAAACCCAGTGATGTTGTGAGAGTGGAGCTCAACTCTCTGGAGACTGTCTGCGTGGAGGATGCTGGCTAAACTAACTGGCATCTTGGACAATATCCTCCATCCACTCCATGATCTGTTGGTCAAACAGAGGAGTTCATTCAGTGTTAGACTCCACCCACCAAGATGCACAGAACAGGAAGTTATTCCTGCCTGTGGCTATCAAACCTTTCAACTCTTCCCTCCCTCACAGTCAGTCAATAGTCTGACTCCCTGGAATCTTGTGCGCCTCATTTTTTGCACCTGTTATTGAAAAACCGTAACAATCTATAACCTCATGATTACAACTTGTTAATAGTTACAATTACATTGTGCAGTTCAACCAGCAAAATTACTGCATTGTGCAATTTGCAGTAATATAACTTGGAATAATCATTCAGTACTGTGTTATTTATGCACATTTTCTTTCATATTAGATTATTTCTTATTTCATACTGAAATAAGTTTCATATTTTATTTTTATTTTATTTTATATTATGTTTATTCTTATTTTCCTACTTAAGTCTTGTCTCTGACACAATTTCCCCTCAGGGATTAATAAAGTATTCTGATTCTGAACACAGTCTACAGTAAATGGTAAATGGACTACACTTATACATAGCGCCTTTTCACCTTTGCTTAGATTTCAAGGTGCTTTACATCTGCCTTACAATTTACCCATTTACACCTCAATGTAAACATAGCTACCATGCAAGACACTAGCTAACATTGGGAGCAGTGTAAGTTTCAGTGTCTTGCTCAAGGACACTTCAACATGTGGACAGCCAGAACTGGGGATTGAACCAACAACCTTACAATTTGTGGATGCAGCTGAGCCACAGCCGCCCTTACGTGCCAGGCTCCATTCTGTGGCTGGCTTTAGAGATATTTATTAAGTGAGATTTTCAATCAGATTTTCTCACTTTGAGAGCAGAAAGAAGTCATCCTGGCTCCAACTTTTAAAATAACAGTATGTTTTCAAGCAGTAAACTGTGCACACAAGGAAAAAGATTATAAGTGTTCACCTAAAATAAACAACAGGTGGTGTATTTTTCTTTAGGGGCCCATTCCTGATCTCTTCTAACTGTACCACAGATCAAAGTAAAAACTCATAAGACATTTTGTTGGGTTAATATGATGTGATAGAACATGATTTTCTAAACTTGTTGGTCTGGATTATTTCTGTCACAGCGCAGCCACTGTAACCCTGCAATGATTGTTTATTTCAGCATGAAACCTTGACTTTTCATTTCAGTAAACTGTCTCAAACATTTTTACTCTGCTTGCGTGTCAGCACTTCACTCCTAACTTCTGTTGCAAACTACTGACTCATGACAGAATAAATACTGAGTAAAGAGAGTTTCAACCACAATCACTCAACAAAAAGAAAACAAGGTCTCAGTTCAGTTTCAAAACTTTTTCAAGCTGTTTATCAAGTATAAACACTCCACTTTCTGAATCATTAATGACTGTCCTAACAAGATACTGAACTTTTTGTATTTTCAATTGATGGCAACATATGTCTGAGAAATCTTGTTTCTTAAAAGGAGGAATTTTAGATACCTTGAATCGAAGTGAAAGAATTCAACAGGGTTAAGCATTCAGAGAATAAAAAGGTTTAAACTGAGCTGAATCACATTAGAAATTTAAAAAGATGAGGTAATATGATGTTGAAGGTTTTTATGAATTAATGATGATAATGATAATAATGATGAAAGTATACCACAACGTTCTGGTGAGGTATGGAGCACCATCTGGGAGTCGTGTTACTGAGCCTAGATTTATTTTCCCAGAGCACAAACTTTCTTCTACTTATTGCTGAAACTACCTGCGACAGAAGGAATCTGCTGGAACATTGAAAATAACAGTCACAGTCAAAGTGGTGATATGATCTTCTGCGATGTGAAGATCTTCATAAGTAAAGTCTATGTATGGTCTGTGTGCACAGCAGGAGAGAGGCTGCTCTTGCAAGTTTCTCTGTATGGCATGTGTCCAAGAATAGTTTGCCAACTTAGGTAAGACTTAGACTTCCTGTCTTTGTATGCCTATCTTTGGGAGAAGGATGACTCTTTGAGTATTTCAGATATGCAGTGAAAAAAGGTGTAAGAGGCCCAAGGTACTGTCCTCAAATTTGTCCACCGCCTGTGGTTCAGCTCTGACCTGGATCCGTAATAAATGTACATGAAGCACCAACAAGATGATTCTGAGTCTTCATCTCTCACAACCTTCAGGGAAACTCCCCTTCATACTTACATAAAGCCAAAGTCAGCTTTATTGTTGATACGCGATCTGTACATGACATACCGAGTATCGAAATTAAATTACTCTCTTTTCAACATAAAAACATACAAGCAATTAAAAAATATATACGTATATAGACAAATAAAGTCATTTGGAAACAGCCAAAGCCAAAGTCAATGCAATTTAAAAAAGATAAACAAAACAACACGACATGTGGCACACAACAGATCCACAAAGTCCAGAGTTTGGGTGTGCAGGGGGCAGAAGGGGAGGGGCGCAGAGCATGGACACAGTTGGGTATTGTGACAGCCCGGTGGATGGAGCCGTTGCCCAGCCTGCCGGTCCTGGTCCAGGGACCGTACAGTCTCCTCCCCGATGGCAGCAGGTTGAAGAAGCTGTGTGATGGGTGGGTGGGATCACGTTGGCCAGTACGATGGTGGGGACGATGATCTCGAGTGGACTAGCCGCTAACTTAGCTTGGATATCTCCGTGCTTGCCCCTCTTCTGCTTCCTCTTGGCTTCACTTTTGAGGGGGTAGCTGTGCACCTTTGTATATACAGTCTGTGGTTTTTGCTGTGTAACTACCCAACTTTCTACTAACACTTTAGTTATATCAACCTTATGAGGTGATACAGTGCTAGTGTTTAAAACTTGTGCAAAATCTGCGTAGTACAGAAAAAGTTTCTGCTGCAGTTTTGGCGACTATCTGTTTGCATTTGGCAAGACATCTAAAAGTATATCTTTGTATGCACAAATCCAGAACTTGGGCACTGAGGGGGCTCCAAAATGCAATTGATACACAACTCAATAATGTGCCTGAATGCTGCCTATACAGACAGATGGCACACTGGAGCTGCTGTTGCTGTTGCTGCTCTGCTAACACGCTACACACTCTGCACAGACATGATGTGCATGCAAGCTTTCTGTGGTCAACTCATGCGATGCTCCAGAACAAAACTAAACAAGCTGGAAACAGACTGTCCCTGAGCTGAAGAAACCTCCAGGTGGAGCGTGACAGATGCAACATTTAAATAAGCATGAATACAGATAGAAAGGAAACACACTGAAACAATCATATAAATCTAAACGCCAATGCAGAAGGAGGCTGGGGAGAAAGAAGGAGTTAATGAATTATAATAAAATTTGACATGATGCTGAACATTTGAGAATAAAATGATTCCATAGCCTCTCTGAACAACCCCTCCAGGCTTCATACACACAGGCACATACACGCATACAATCACTAACAGACACAGCCGCAGTATACCCACGTCTTTTCTGTCTCTCTTGATGGGACAACACTATAGATAGATGTTGTTTGTTACTGTATTTACTTGTGGGGGCAATACTGTGAGCAATGAGTGTACAAGAGTGCACACACATGTATTTCTCTTGCTGGTTAGGGTGGATGGAGACGTAATGGTTCACTGCACAATTCCTCCTCCATCTCCATCCTCCCCTCTTCTGCCAACGATCAATCCATTCATCATTCATCACTCCTTTCACCCCTCTCTCTGCAAAAGCAGCATTTATGTAAGAGATACAGTGCAGTTCAAACACTAAAAGCCAAATGGAGTGAAGTGGATCTACATTATGGCCTCCGAGAGGATTTCAAATGGCAATACAGCTCACTTGGAATTAATGTTCAGTAGGAAGATTGCAGTTTTGCTCACATCCCTTCATTTTCATCTTCAGGCATCAGTTACTAAACTGACCTGTTTTGGTTTTTTTGACACTGTAAATCCCTTACAGCAAATTGTACAGTTCATGTAATTGTGTAGTTGGTAACTGTCCACGATGCTTGGAAAAAACACAATTTATAACAGAATAGAAGTTTAGTGACTCAGCACTCAAAGGCTTTTTTCACACTGGTCCAAACAAGTGAAGAACTGACAGTATGAGTATCACTCAGTCCCATTCAGTCACTCAGTGTGTATTTGGTGTGGTTAAATCTGCTGTCTGACTTGTCTAAAACTCAATACAGCGGATATGAGCTATCAACATGATACCGGGTGCAGCTCTGTGGATGTCAGTCTGTCGGTCCATCACCTTGGTCCAGACTGATATGCTGTGACAGCTATTTGATGGATAACCAAGAAAAAAGTTGGATACAGACAACGGTCGTCCTATTTACTCAAGTGATCCTCTGACTTTTGGTGTGTGACCAAATACCTGCAAAAGTAAATGCATCTTCAGAATACAACACTTTATGGGATTTGAGTTTCCTGATCTATCACTTTATTTTCTGTTTTTAAAATTCAGTTTCATATCTTTGATATAAGCATAAAGCATTAGCATTTGCAGCATCAGAGTTGATAGCAGGGCTGTAAAGAAGCAATGTGCATTATTAAATGAATGAACTAATGACAAGGCTTATCACACGATATTGAAACATACTTTCAATAAAAATGCACATTTTACTAATGGTGTGAATTTTTCAGATTTTCGGGAGAATTTCTATTTCAGAGTTATGAATACCAACCTAAACCTTAATGGGAAGGGCTGGTGTTTGTTTTGTTTTGTTAAGTCATGTTCACATCACATGACAGCAGTACTCATTTTGCTCATTTGGTCACTCCAATATTGGATAGAGCAATTTGAGCTGAGAGTTTGGGTGTGGCAGACTGACTTTATGATTGTTAGAGTTATCTGGAGGCAGCTTGTCATAGGGATGCTACAGGCAAGCTTAAGCCCCAGCCAAACAGTGCAACGACTTGGGTGTCATTGCACACCACATTCAAACCAGGGGCAATGCAAATATTCACCTGGCGTGTACTCGTGACGAGCACTTGTGGATGTGTACTGGTGATTTCACCACTCGCGAGTAACAGCCAATAGGAACACTCCTCCCGGTAACCACGGGGACCGCCACTTCCACCGTCAACAATGAAAGAGATTGTAAATATTGCTGCTTTTACCAAATGTTGAAGACCCAGAAATGGACAGCAGCTGCACTGCTTCTTGGAACAGAGTTAAAGTTGTGTCATAAAACTCTGGATGGACTCAGACGGCGACAATAAGCTCGTCCTCCATTGCTGTTCGGGGACATCTGGGAATCACAGATACCAAGTGACGCGAATTTGTCGCTTGAGTTAAAACTTTTTCAACTCAAGCGACACAACTGTCATGTCTACTTGCTTGCCGGTCTTCCCATTCATTTATGTAATCCCGTCGCACAACAAATTTGCGTGGTGCTCAATCTGAATCCCCCGTTGTCTGCACAGAAAGAATGTGTGCGTTTTTATAAGCATATAATCAATATGGCAAATATGCCATAATAATAAAAAAATGCAAAGTACAAGAGACATACAAAAAGTATCCTCGTAAACAAGCACATTCAATCTCCTGATTGTGTATCCGTACACCCAGTCTGTTATTCCCTTTCTCCTAAGATGAATTCATCAATCCAGAAAAACAATCACAAAATGATTTCAGCCAGAAAATTAAAAATGAAAAATTAAGATTTTTAAATCTACAGATGACGATGATTTTCTTACTTCAAAGTCTGAGACTTGTCTGCAGGACGATATCGTCAGATACAGTGGACCTATGTCAGCAGACACATACACTTCTGACACTAATGAAGATTCAGGTCCACAAACATTTAAATGCAATCAGTACACCATAAATTAAAATATGATAATTATAATAAATGTGCTGTAATTATGAGAACCAACAGCAAATTAAAGCAGTAATGAACCTGAGTGATAAGTACCATTACATTGGAGTGTTCACTACAGCGTGTCCCAAAGGGTTTAGCTCATTAAAGTATGATTTGACCTTATCAGCAGCAGCTATAGAGGAGCAGACCTCTTTGGCACCTTTTGTAGTATCTTCATATCCCAAGACTCATTGATTAACAGAAGGTGAGTTAAGGGGCTATACCATCTCATAATTATCCTTCTTTTTGCTTAATATTAACAGATAACATCAATCACTTCAGAGCTATGGTGAGCTTAAGTATTTAAACCTTTAATTGGTGCAAAAGTTACAGTACATGGCCCTGTGACCAAAAGACATAACTGCCTGCAAGCAGAAAGCTTTCACATCAGGACTAGGTCAGGTTTTTTTCCAATATGTATTTACAATCCGAATTTATGAATAAACCTTTAAACCTTTTTGATTCTACCGGGGAACCAGTAAAAATTCATGTTATGTAAAATGTGTTGCAAGTCACACAACTTTGCTGGACTTAAAATTCTGGGGAAAATCCCAAATGTTTCAGACTGAATACTGAGGAACTGTAGATAAAATGATGACCATGGTTTGAAGGGTGCAGCCACTATGAACTGTTTCAGGTTTGAATATTTCACTGAGTGGGAAGATGTTAACACAGAGGACATGGCTTGTGTGATATATATATTGCAATGCTTTTAAAATGACGGTTTTCTGTCTCTTTAAATGCCAGTAGTGGGCTCTTATTTTGAAATGGTGAAAGAAAGTTGAGTTTGCATTAGTAGCACAATACTTTAATGTTTTAATCCAGTCTGCTCTTGATCCTGTTTTAAGCACATAAATGTATCAAACAGAAGAAATTGGAAATAAAGAGTTGCCTCTAATATAAGCCAGCCTCAAACTGAGGCCTGTTCCTTCTGCAGTTGAGGTAAATAAAGGCCCCAGCCACTATCTGAGGATTAACAGTATTTTAAGGTAATGTTGAATAAGGTTTTTATCCCAATACTAAAGTGGTTCAAAGGATAAGAAAGAGGGAAGAGTTTCCAGGTGAGTACAATCTAATCAAATAGTTTGGAGACAGAAGATTACCTGTTTAAAACGAGAGTCAGCAGCAACATTCAACATCATTATGTATTATGTCTTTCCTTTTTTGTAATGTGTATCATTAGTACACAAGCTTTCCCTTGTTGCTCATCACAGTAGTATCTTTTGTTTTTTTTTCCACATTGCTTCATAGAGAGAGACTAATAATCACATCTGGTGCTGTGGAAAAGATCTCATGCTTTATCTTCCATAGATGCTTCTTGCTGCAAAGCTAATTGCCTGCTCTGGGATGCAGTAGCCATTTTTCCTTTAGGACAACTATGGGAGACTTTGAGGGTAATTTGCAATTATCTCTTTTGTTTTATATTCCCTTAACAGATAAATCAAAATGTCATTATGCAAATTGAATTAAGAGCAGAGTGTTATTGTCCTCATCTTTCATAGCAGGCAGGATGCCGCACAGATGAAGGCTCTGAGTTAAATAATTGCCTTTCTAGAAGCTTTTTATTTATTTATTTATTATTTATTTTTTAACAGGGGTTGGACAATTGTTTCTTGAAATAAAATGTAGTCCTTTAAAGCACATCGCTACAAAGCAGGCCCTTTAATTAGATAGCTATGGATGTGTAGCCTGGACACTGGCTGGTATGTGTTAGTGAGTGATATATTTTTCTTTGTGACTTATCAAACCTTTTAAGTTAATTTGCCTCTACAGGAAAAGCAGTTCAATCATTACCAGTCAGGCAGCTCCGGTCAAGATCTGCATTTAAAGCTGTAACTCACCCTTGACATGACTGTAGATTGCAGTGTTTACCTCATGTGAAGAATGTACGAGTGTGTACACTGTGGACCAGTGCTGTCATGATGTAAATATGCGTAGGGGCAAAATAGCCTTTGAGAAAAGCTTAAGGCAGCAACTACGCATTCTCCATTTACAGAAACACACACAAATGGCACACACACACACACAGTATTACACAGAGCGTAATCCTGCAGGACAACCTGTTCTGGTGAATTTGTAGCTCTATTTATTTCAGTGGAGCTGGCTGAGGGCCTGGCTTCCGGGGCCTCTGGAGCTCACACACGGCCATGCCAACCCCCGGGATGTGTGCCGCCGACTGGGCCACAGAATAAGAGAAGAGCGAGTCCGTATGTCTGTGCCAGCTCCCGACTTAGATCAAACACAAGAGCAGATATGCACATTAACAAATACAGACATACACAAAAACAACAAATGCACCCAGGCACACACAACACACCAGAGAAATGGGGGGAGAAAAAAAAAAGGCTGCTGCTGGAGGGTGGTGAGATATACAAGCTCATAAACAACATACTATCCACTGCAGAGGAAGATTAGTGGGTGTATAGTGGTACAAAAAACTTGCACTGGGTCAGTGAGTAAGAGTTTTTGGTTGAGTGGAGTGGCTCAATATCAAATGTTAAACTGTGAAAGTGCCCCAATATTAGCCTTCTCCACAGGGTAGACATTTTATACAGCAAAGAAAGAACACACAGATGGTTTTATAGGGAGAGCAATGTGGTTGACTGTTGCTATTATTCATATTTATAATATTAACATTTCCTATTTAACCCCCGTCTGCCATATGTTAGACAATCCATGTTGTTATTTGAATTACAGATCTGGTGATGCGCCGTTACTGCAACTGGAACCATTAAAAAGAGACAGTTAACTAGCTTACATGTTAGCTGCATTGCATGGTGTAGGACAAACCATATCAAATATGAAGTAGCTGCTAGTAACTGAGGAGATGCTTAAATAATATGAACATAAAGTGGAGACACTAGTTAGCCTAGTGAGGTTGCTTAGGTTGCTAGGTTGCTGTAGCACTGCCAGTGCTGTTGGTTCCCCAGCGATCTGCCAGGTTCTGGCAGACTAATGTCAAGACAAAGAGACACTCATTAGTTCATGTGCTCCAGCTGCACTAACCCAACCCGGCACCGTTTCCTAAGCTGTCCTGCCCCATCTCTCCTCCCGCAGCTGAGCCGCACCGCACCCCACCCCCACCGCGCAACCTATTCTGGGGAGCCATCCAGCCTAAGCTAGATAGCAACGGGTCATCCACGCACTGGCATCCTTTATGCAGTGGAACCACTGCAGCGGCGCATGGTCTGAACAGAGGGTGAATGAGCATCCCAGAAGGTAGTAATGCAGGGCACCAAGTGCTCAGCAGATTGCCAAGCACTCCCTCTCCACTGTGCTGTACCAGGACTCCCGCTCCAACAGCTTGCAACTGATGTACTGAACACTGGGCAGTTGACCCCCCGCACCTGCTGGGACAAAATGGCTCCCTGCCCTCTATTTGATGCATCAGTCTGCAGGATAAAAGGGAGAGAGAAGTTAGGAGTATGGAGCAGTGGTTCCCCACAGAGGACCTGTTTAAGCCTCTCAAATACCGCCTGGCACTGTTCTGTACATCGGACCAGATCTGAGGCACCGTTCCAGGTCAGGTCAGTCAAGGTGCTGGTGAGGTCTGCAAAGTTCGGAGTGAACCTCCGGTAGTACTGCGCCAGCACCAAGACATGATGACATCATCATCCACAGTGACTTAGTGTAACATCTGGAAGGAAAGTAAATAAGGAGACTTGGTGGTAGAATGAGGTAGGTCAGGTGTGTATACAGATAAAGAGGTTAGCTAAGAAGAAGCGGGACACAGAGGACTGAAGAGAGCAGACAGTAGTACAGGGAGATGCAGCGTAAGGTGAAAATACAGGTGGCAGACACCAAACAAAGGGCATACGATGACTTATCTGCTCATCTGGAGAGTAAGGAGGAGAGACTGATCAGTACAGGTTGGCCAGGCAGAGAGCTAGAGATTAGAATGATGTGCAGAAGGTTAGGGTGATAAAGGATAGAGATGGAAATGTTTTCATGTCAGATACCAGAGGTGTGATGGGAAGATGGAAGGAGTGCTGTAGAGAGTTGATGAATGAGGAAAATGAAAGGGAATGAAGAGTAGAGGAGGTGACCACTCTAGACCGGGAAGTAGCAAAGATTGGTAAGAATGAAGTGAGGAGGGTACTGAAGAGGATGAAGAGTGGAAAGGCAGTTGGTCCTGATGATATACCTGTGGAGGTATGGAATTGTCTAAGAGAGGTGGCAGTGGAGTTTCTGATGAGGTTTCCAATAGGATCTTCGTGAGTGAGAAGATGCCTAAGGAATGGAGGACAAGTGTGCTGTCCCCCATTTTTAAAGGGGACACATTATGGAAAATCCACTTTTAAAGGCTTTTATATGTATTGTTTGGTATTTGGCTGCCTCCAAGGCCACGGACAGTGAGATTTCGCAACCACCTATTCGTGGCGTTAGCTGCTTGAAGAGGAATACCTGTGGTAAAACGAGCCGATCTGGATTGTGACATAACAGTATATCAGACGCTGCACCCCTGCTGAGGTCCCCATGTGGTCTCCACCCCACCCCTACAAAACCTTTCGTAGGATCTGTCATCTTGGATTTCTCTGTTGCGACAGAAGTTTGGCTGCAACATGAGTGCATGAAAAACTTACAACTGTTCGGTTTTGGGTCATAAAAACCCACACATTTTGTTACACAATCTGCCATCCTCACAGCAACAAATGAATGCATGGATTCATTACATTTTTGATTATTGGTGTAACGCTGGTACAGGAACGTCCTTACGTAGACAGTGGCAGGCGGGGCCATCAGTGAAGAGCAACAAAGGGGAGCATTAAAGCTACAGGTACTGGAAAACAGTCTCCTTAGTAGAGCTGATACAAAGTGTTTTTGAGGCAGATTAAATACAGGATCAAAGTGGAGTTTCACCAAGAAAACTTCACCGACATGTTCTAGGGGCCTATAAGACTTATTTAAACTTCTTGGAATCCAGAATAATATACCTCCTTTAATAACAAAGGAGATGTCCAGAGTTGTGGCAACTACAGAGGAAGTAAGTTGATGAGCCATACAATGAAGTAATGGGAGAGAATAGTGGAGGCAAGACTAAAGGCAGACGTGAGCATTTGTGAGCAACAGTATGGTTTCATGACAGGACAGAGTACTACAGATGCAGTACTTGCTGTGAGGATGTAAATAAGGAAGTACAGAGAAAGACAGAGGGAGCTGTATTGTGTCTGTGGATCTGGAGAAAGCTTCTGACAGGGTGACAAGAGAGGAACTGTGTTGTATGAGGAAGGCTGGAGTGACTGAGAAGTATCTTAGAGTGGTTCAGGACATGTGAGGACTGCAAGACAGTGGTGAGATGTGCTGAAGGTGTGATGGAGGAGTTCAAGGTGGAGGTGGGACTGCATCAAGGATCAGCCCTGAGCCCCTTCCTGTTCACTATGGTGAAGGACAAGCTGACAGATGAGGTTAGACAGGAAGCTCCATGGACGATGATGTTTGCAGATGACATTATGATCTGTAGTGAGAGCCGAGAGCAGGTGGAGGGAAATCTAGAGAGTTGGAGATATGCCCTGGAAGACAGAGGAATGAAGGTCAGTCGCAGCAAGACAGAATACATGTGTGTGAATGAGAGGGACCCAAGTGGAAAGGTGAGATTACAAGGAGCAGAGACAAAGAAGGTGGTGGATTTTAAGTACTTCAACAGTCCAGAGCAGTGGAGAGTGTGGAAAGGAGGTGAAGAAGCATGTGCAAGCAGGTTGGAGTGGATAGAGAAAAGTGTCAGGTGTAATGTGTGATAAAAGAGTATCAGCAAGAATGAAAGGAAAGGTGACAAAACAGTGGTGACACCAGCAATGTTATATTGTTTAGAGAGCAGAAGAAAAGACAAGAGGCAGAGCTAGAGGTAGCAGAGATGAAGATGTTGGGGTTCTCTTTGGGAGTGCCCAGGGTAGATGGGATCAGGAACGACTACATCAGAGGGACAGCACATGTTACATGCAGTCTGGAGACCAGACTGAGATGGTTTGGACATATACAGAAGAGAGATAGTAAAGATATCAGTAGAAGGATGCTGAGTTTCGAACTGCCAGGCAAGAGGCCAAGAGGAGGTTTATGGATGTAGTGAAAGAGGACATGAAGGTAGTTGGTGTGAAAGAAGACGATGCAGAAGATAGGGTTAGATGGAGGCAGGTGATTTCCTGCAGCGCCCCCTGAAGGAAAAAGCCGGAAGAAAAAGAAGAATTTATCATTTATCAGTGTTCATGGTCAGTAAATCTCCAACCAGTATAACCAGGTCATTTAAGTTATTTATGGATCAAAGAGTAATATTCTTAGATTAATGTGTGAAGACTCCAAGTTGGAACAACTGGTGCAAGTGTTAGCCAAGGTTAGCTACTGTAACCATTATTGTTGAATAAAAACTACAGAAATCGACAATCTAGCAAGCTAACGAAGGTGACATGAAGTGAAAACTGAAATTGTGTAATGAAGAAATTAGGCCATAGGGCAGCTGTGGCTCAGGTGGTAGAGTGGGTCACCTGTGAATCGTAAGGTTGTGGGTTTGCTCCCCTGCTCCTCCTGTCCACATGTCGAAGTGTCCTCGGGCAAGACACTGAACCCTAAGTTGCTCCCAATGGTGGCTAGCGCCTTGCATGGCAGCTCGGTAGCCATTGGTGTGTGAGTGTGTGTGTAAATGAGTGAATGAGTTGCCTTGTAAAGCGCTTTTGGACCTAGCTTAGGTCATGAAAGCGCTATGTAAATGTACTCCTTTTACTCCATTGGGAAAATTAGCAAATTAAATTAAATTAGCTGAGTTCAGGCTGAGTGGTAACATGCATTTTGGGTCTTTGGAGTAGTAGCATCTGTGTTTACACTTGTAATTAGCATGCCTCTAAAAAACATCCTGCGATTTTGTTTGTGGTCACATGCATCTCAGACTACTTTCACATGTGGTTTGAGTGACTGGATCTCAATGTGTTTTGGTAGTCGTTCACACTTGTATTTAGCTGGTTTAGCACTGTCCATTTGTCCATCCTATTCAGTGATCATCAGGAAACACATCACAACTCAAGAGCTCAGAGCTTCACTTCAGAAGTCATACAATTTTAAATTTCATTTCAGTTTAAAATAGATTTTAATTAGTTTCATGTTATTTATTTTTTGATTTTTTTGATTTTGTTGAATTCAGATCACACTGCTAATGAGTCAGCACCACAGACTGATTTAAACTCTGTGCTGGCTGTTCAGCTGCTGCTATAGACAGCAGGTTGACAAGAGAGTTGTGTCAGTACAAAGTGAGATACAGTATTGATTTCATTGTCAGATCTTATTACACATGTTCTGTTTATCCCTGCTAATATGTTTGTTTGCTTAGCAGTATCTGCATCGCACATCTGTAGCTCAGATAAACAAATATCAAATGTGTGTTTGTGTGTGCACACATAAATAAGGAAGAGGTTTAGTAAGTGTGTTTAAAACCTTTTCCTGCTATTGAAGAAACTTTTCAGCTGTTTCATTTCTGACATGATGTAAAGTGTAATTACAGATTGTCAGCGTGAGAGAATCCATCAGCGTGGCATCATCTCATTAGTGTTGCATTGCTGCTGTTTAATGTATAGGAGTTGGAGAAGTAAAGTGAAGTGGCTTCACTTGTTAATTAGCTGTTTTGGAGGATTCAGCAAAGAAAAACATTTCATCAGTTAATAGCAGTGGTAAGGAAACTTCATCTGGTAATACTGCAATCAATACCAACACAGAATGTCTTTCATCTCAACTTGTTAGAGCGGTCTGTGCCTTGAAGTGAAACTCTGAACGAAGCGTACATCTATTTTAATGCATTATGGATCAAGGGTGATGGCAGAGGAAAAGCACAGAGGAACGTATGACAGAGTGAGTCAGTGAATAACTCAATTAATGAATGACTGAGTTATACAATAAATGAATGTGTGAAGGATTTAGTCATGTAATTATAATAGCTTTAAATACTGATAGTGAGTGAGAAAGTGAGTGATGTGCTTAGTGAGTATTGCAATTAGTGAACAAGTGATTCAAAGAGTGAGTGACTATTTTTTAGTCAAGTGAGCGAGTGAGTGAGTGATGCAAGTATGGACTAAGGGATGCAATGAGAGCTGCAACTAGTCACAAAACAAGTGACTGAGTGAGTCAATTATTGAGTGAATCAGTGCGTGAGGACTGCAAATAGAGACTGACTAAGTGCAACCAGGGACAAGGAAGTGGACCAGTGAGCGAGTTAATATTTAGTCCTATAGTTAGTGTATTTAGTCAGTGTGTGTGTGGGTGTGTAAGTGAGCAAGTGATGCAATTAGTGACTGACAGTGATTTAGTGAGTGATGTAGTTCTCGAGTGAAGGATGCAATTAATGATGCATTTAGTTAGTTAGCAGGTGATCCTTTCAGTTTGTGATGAAGTGAGTAAATGAGTGAGTAAGTGCAGTTGGAGAGAAAGCGCTCAGTGTTGAAGATTCAGCTCAGAACCAAAATGATGCAGCAAGACCGTTGTTTCAAATCAGATGAAGTTAGCAAACAATGGATGAAACATACATAAAGCGTGTGCTAATTGTTTGGAGAGGAAAAACAATGTGTCCGCAACAACAATAACCCCGTACGTCATCACGTTGCGCTGACCTTTTGCTCCTAGAGCATCATGGGTAGTGAAGTCCTTTTTAACTTTTTCTCAGAAATAACATACTAAATAAATCTCAGCATCTTCCTGCCCAATAAACCACAGTTTATCTAAATTTCCAAAGGATACAACAACTGGATGGGTCTTCGCAAAACAGTCCCTGAACTTGTGCGAACTGCACATGACCTCACGAGTCCATCACGACCTGGAAACAGTTCCTCAATTCTTCCCACCCTCCAGCTCTGCCTTGGTGTGTTGTCCTCTCCAATAAGCTCAACATCCCCCACTTTCAGCAGAGAAGGCTGTGGGGTGTCACGATGTGCTGACTTCAAGTCCAGCAAATATTCTCTCCGCTATCAGTTCCAGAAGTTGGTCATAAGCCTCTGTCTGTATCTCCACCTACATGTCATCTCCTCCTTGTTTGCTGTTGGACGGTTAGTGTCAGCTGGAAATGATTTAGGGTACAAGCATGTCAGTCTCTGACCCACCAAGAAGTGAGCAGGCGTCAGTGGCTGTGGTTCATCCACATCATTGTGCACATAAGTGAGTGACCTCGAGTTTATTATGGCTTCGGCTTCAGCTTCAGAATGGTTCACATTTCTTCAAAGGTGAGTTTAGCTCTGCCAAGGACCTTCCTGAGAATAATTTTGACTGACCTTACGAGCCTCTCTCAGAATCCGCCCCACCAGGCTGCTCTTTCAGTGCTAAACAGCCAGGTGATGCGTTTCTCTGAGAAGAACTCTTGTAGCTGTGGATCTTTGATGCTTCTCCAGAGCTCCTTCAAATCCTGATCAGCTTTCTTGAAGGTCTTGGTGTTGTCTGAGTAGATCACCTTGCATAATTCTCTTCTTGAGATGAATCTTTTCAGGAAATTTTCAGCGGACAGATCTGATACCAGCTCTAAATGCACTGCTCTGGTTACAGCACAAGTGACCAGTGCTATGTAGGATTTTGTCATAGAGCTCTGCTCTCTCACACAGAGTGGCCCTGCAAAGTCCACACCTGTGATCTCGAAAGGCAGTGACTCTGTTATAGTGTCCTTTGGTAGCGGTGCAGTAACTTGCTGGCCATCCTTTGCTTTGAATTTTTTACAAAGCACACATCTTGACACAACTCGCTTTACTATCTGTCGTGCCCTCAGAATTTAATATTTCTCTCTAGTTTGCACTAAAGTGTCTCGTACACCTGCGTGCATTACCTTCTCATGTTGATACTGCACTAACATTTCTGTGTATCTGTGGTCGTTGGGCAAAATCCATGGATGCTTTTCTCTGTAGGAAAGGTCCAAATGCTGGAGACTTCCTCCCACACTGAGCAGCTCATTTTCATCCGTCGGTGTTGGGGCATTTTCCTGCCTTCAGCAGATCAATTTCTGAGCTGAAATGCTGAATTTGAGTCACCTTTGTCCAATATTTCCCTGCTTCATTCAACTCTTCTGCTGTCAGTTCACCCCTCACCTTTATGCTTGAGCAGCTGTTGGTGATGAACCTCTTCATCCAGGCTGTCACTCAGAGCACTGTTTTAAGTCTACTACACTGCTCTAGACATAGCACAGGTTTTAGGAAGTCTGTGTCTTGAATAACCAACTGTACAGCAATCTGATGTTTGGATCTGACTTCAGACTTTACCTCATCTTCTTGAACATCATCCTGAGTGCTCTCGTACTGATCAGGTGCTATCAGAACAAATGGTCCACTACACAAGAGAGTGGTCTGCTTCAGATCCTGCACCGTTAGGCTTCTGGTGGGAGATCAGCTGTGTTCATTTTGCCTTTGCAGTGAGACCATGACTGTGGGTTGTTAGAGACTCAATCACTGTCACTCTGTTTGATACAAACTGCTTCCACTTGTGAGCAGAACTATGAATCCAGTGTAGCATTATCATTGAGTCTGTCCATAGTCTGAGTTGTGTCTTCTCTAGCTGCAGTGTTTTTATAAAAGTGTTTCCCAGCCTGGCTGCTATTACAGCTCCCATCAGCTCCAGACGTGGCAGTGTAATGCTTTTGAGTGGGGCCACTCTGGACTTGGATGCAACCAGGCTTATCGTTACTTCTCCATCCTTTGTTTCTCCCTGCAGATAAGCAACAGCACTATAAGCTCTTTCACTTGCGTCACAGAATATATAAAGCGTTAAGTTATGGCTCATTCAATGACGGACTTCCATCTTCGTGGGATGAAGTATCAAGCAGTTCAGCGTGATGAGGTAAGTAATATGTCTCGCTGCTTGGTGGTGATGTATGCTCCACTGGCACATCCTCGGCCATCCCTTGTTGTAAGTAGTCCTCTACCACTTCATTGTATCTACTGTAGAGTGTGACATCCTTTCTTAGTTTCATTTTCAATCTCTCCAGTCTTTTTTTTGCAATGCGGTAATTGTCTTAGAGTGGAGGATGGTTCTGTCGCCATGGCAATTCCACTTGGTAACGCCCATCCTTGAAGATGGAGGTTTCCTCAAACCGCTGCAAAGCTTCCACATCCTCTGGGCTCTCAGACTTTTCACTTGTGATGCCTGTGGCTCAGATGGTAGAGTGGGAAGCCTGTGAACCGTAAGGTTGTGGGTTTGATCCCCAGCTCCTCCTGTCCACATGTCGAAGTGTCCTTGGGCAAGACACGGAACCCTAAGTTGCTCCCAATGGTGGCTAGCGCCTTGCATGGCAGCCATTGGTGTGTGAGTGTGCGTGTGAATGAGTGAATGAGTTGCATTGTAAAGCGCTTTGGGACCTTGCTAAGGTCATGAAAGCGCTATATAGATGTACTCCATTTACCATTTACCATGCCTAGAGACTCAAGCTCCCAGAATGCATGCAGCTGTTTGTCAATCTGTCCATCCTCACTGAGCTGGATTTGCATACATGTTGTCTCTGTCACACTGGAAACTGCTATCAGGCCCTGTACTGCCCAAAGGTGCTCTCCAGTGCCACCAGGCTCTCTGTCAGTCTTTACTCGGCCTGATACTACCTTCCAGTAGTAAGCTGAGCCAAATAGCACAGAAAGTTCAGGTTTGTCGTCTCCAGCGAAATCTGCAAGTTGGAGACCTTTCTTTTCCATCTCTTTCTGTATATATTCACCGGGGACTTCCATTAATGCTGTACACACTTTAGGGGTCACAACTGCCTCTTTTTCTATGCTCTGCTGTGTATCCCAAACATTCTCCAAGCTGAGCTTCTTTATGCTGTGCTTCACCGTTGTCAGAGCAGAGGAGCCAAATGTGTGAAGAGTAATTGTACCTTGTCTCGTGACAGGTAGCTGCAACGCCCTCACACAGTTCTCATGCACAAAACTCCCCTGACTACCTCCATCTAGCAAGCAGTGGACCATCTTCCTGCTTGTGGACCCTACCACCCATGCCTTGGCAGTTTGTAGCAGCATGTGTTCTCATTATCGGGCTTGCTTTTTTCTGCTTGGGGAATTACTGAGGAAATAACAGTGTTCATGTTGGCAGAAGCAGCAGACAGAGGTGCCTCATTTTTCTCACAAATGGCTGCATGATGCCTGCCTCCACATGTGGCACATGACATGCCTTTTAACCTGCAGAACCTTGTGATGTGTTTGGGGCCCAGACACATGTAGCACCTGCCAAGCTTCTTCAGCTGTTCTTTACGTGCTGACCCCTGGTGGTCTGGACAGGTTTCAGATTTGTGTTCAGCACTGTCACAGAACAGGCAGTTCAGAACCTTCTGATTACCAGTGTGCAGTGCAGCTGCAGATGTCATGCTTGGTTTCTTGAACTTCATATCACTGGCTGAACATGATTTGCTG
>OOFC01006941.1:2547-34082 GCA_900323345.1 Pseudochromis fuscus
CCCCCCCACACACACACACCCAGCCTCTGGTTGATAGTATTTAATGATAGTGAGGGATCACTTTGGGTCTCGCGCCGCTGCCCTTTGCTTTCAAGTTCCACCACATCAGAGAGTTTTCCCGGGCCTCGGGATTAGCAGACTTTGTACACCACCATCTATTGCTCATCGCACACTGCCATTCAAATATAAACAGTGCGATCCTCACACTCCACCCTCTCAGCCAAAACATGTGTGGGAAGACAAGGGAGACGAGTGCAGGAGCAAACTGAGAGCGGGGGAGATTAATAACACCGAGAAATATTCTGGGAGTTGAGAAGAAGATCAAAGCAAAACTACAGCTTGGTATGAAACCTGAGACTAAAACAAATTATATCTTGGAGTTCAAGTACAGAAATACACTGAATTTAGATACTTAATTCTGCAACAATGAAACCAAACTGTTGGGCAGTACTTTTTATGTATTTATATGTGCATGCAATTAACAACCCACACAATATAGATGCAAGTAAAAGTGTTGTATTTAAAGTTTACTGGAGGAAAAGTGGAGCAGTAATAACAGAAAAATGTACTAGTATCCCAAATGAAAGTACTTGATCTTGTGTGGCACAATGTCCTTTATCACCAGTATGAACAAAAGTAATGAATGACTAACTTTCTCTGCTGTTGGGTAGTTTCACTAAGAATAACACATTATGTTTATAAGCTGCTTATTTAAGTCAAATCTCAAAGGAGGTAAGTAGCAGAAAAATGTAAACAGCTCAGAATGATATGTAAGTAAAGTCCCATTACACCACTGTTGTAAAATACTACTATTACTAAATGCATGTTTACAATGGTAAATTAAACCATTTTCACCATATTTAAAATACATAAACTCTATAGCAAAACAGACCTTCAGATTAAGAGCATGATGTGACCAATATGTAAATGACTTGAACAATCTGCTGTATTTCTTTGCCTGTATGTAACCCACATGTAAGTTAAAGACTCTTTCTTACAAGTTTCAACCTGAAAACAACAATAAAAAACATTATTTTATTGAAAATGATCTAAGTGACAATCAGTTGCACTTCAATGTGATACAATAAACTTGATTGAATAAATAAATTAAAAAGGATAAACATTTAACTGTATATAAACAAGGAATCCTTTGGTCTCATGGGGCTTCAGCTTTGCCTCATTTCCTGCCAGACCCACACGACAGTCCTGAGCTGGTGAGCTGGGCCCTGCTCAGTCCGCTGACGTGTATCTAATTTAGCAGAAAGCGCTCAGCCTCAGGCCTGTCCTGAACGGGTCTAATCTACATCAGCAATATGTTTTGATCTCATGTCTCACTGCTAGTAATTAGAAATCATCTACAAGTTATTTCAACCAGCTGCACCAACAAGCTAATGGAGTATATTCCTGGCCAGTCACCAGAGTTTCATTTATGAATCCCATGGTGCTGTCTCCCAGCACGAAAAGAGGGCGAGCCAGGAACCACTGCAACCAATCAAAAACGCACTTTAACCCAAAAAATTTACAACGCTGTTCACATTCCGACTGATTTTTATTTCACCAGCTGGGCTTTGGCGAGGCAACAATCCCTGTAGGTGCCATGTGGACAGATAGTGGCTTGTGTGAGTAGAAATGCAAATAAAGTAAAGGTGAAGCCAGTCTCACTTTAGTCTCACTGTCAAACCAATGACATGGATGCAGAGGAGTATACCCAGCTAGGTTAGCAACTATTGAATGATTATTAATCTCCAATACATTTATAATCCCTATACTAAATCCCTATTATGCGAGACTATGTTTTAAAAGTTATACAGAAAAAAACCCTGTAAAAATCTAAATATATTCAATTTTTCTCATCTGACTATAAATGATTACTGTTATGTTTTAGGTCTCTAATAAACATTAGCTGGAAACCTTTAAGAATTTGCACATGAATAGATTTCTTATTTTCTCACATCATGTATTACTTCTGCTTAAAAACAGACCTGCTATTGATGCCAACCTCATAATTGTTTTTTTCTCCCTTTAATAGCTACAGGCCTGTTAGTAAGAAAGCTAATTGCATGACTTCTCTGTTTCTACAACAAGACATCTAATTAGGCCTCAATGTGCCCATCAAGTCAAAATTTTATGAAAACCTGTCGCCAACGGGCCCATTTCTTGATGAAGTAAGTGATGTTTGTGCTTTCTGTTTTGGGTAAGACAGGAATCACAAAAGCCTGCGGGCCAGATAGTGAGTGTGGAATAATGAGGAGTTACAGCGAGGAAATGGGTACCATACAGTCCCTCACTGGTGAGGGGGCGGGGGGCAGGGGGGGTGAAGGAGGTGGTGGTGCAATTGCCTTTTTCCTTTTTGCTAAAAAGTGCCCAACTGTTCCCCTCTACTTATGTAGGCTCACTTCCAGGAGGTCTACAATTATAATACACCTAGGGGGTGCTATAATAAACCCAGACAACACAAAGCACCAAGGACACTCTGGCAACAACACATCACATATTCTACTTTAAAATAATCTTCAATCTTTCAATTTGTTTCATAATTTTTGGTGTAAAGGACAGAGGACCAGGTGTGTGTTGCATTTATGGGAAAAGCTGCAAATGTATAGCATTTGGATGTAAAGACTATTTGTAAGAAAACTTTATTTTTGTGCTTTTTTTGGACAAAACTGTGCATTGGACCAAGTTGCCTTTCTGCTTCCTGTTTTTTTACTGGACAATATTGTTATTATTATTGTTTATTTATTTGCAGCTAATCCAAAAACATTTCTCTATAACTCATCCTATGACGAAATAAGCGCTGGAAGAAATTCATGAAATTAGGTGAGAGTATATGTCTATAGTTGAAGAGGGATTTAAAATGAAATATCTACACTTGTCAGGCAGCAAAAAAGTTTTATGTTAGAGATATCAAATGTTTAGCAGTTAATTCAACATTTAAATCTATCATTTGCTGTACATTTTCCCATTGCAACAGCGACATCTATAACTGCAAAGAAACTCCACAAGGACAATAACCTACTTTTTACTGTGCTGACAATTTCTGAGCCTCAGCCTGTCTGACTTTTTTTCTGTGGTTTGCATTTCAGAGACAGAAAAATGTAGAGAAAGACACAAAAGGAAGAAAAAATCCAAACAAGATGATAACAAAAATATCTAAACTAAATAGTCTCTGGAATTTACAGTAGTTTGTGGCAGAATATACTCTCTCTATATTCAGTATTATTAAAATAATATAAACAGCACAAACATGTAATAAGTGAGTTTGTAAAGGCCCGTTGTTGGAGGGTTGGAGGGGGTAACTTTTAAAGTAAGTTTAATTGGTAAAATCCTGCTGTAATGGGGCCTAATCATGCAAATAACTCTATTTTACAAGCAAATAGAAGAAGCAGTTGTATTTTTTTTACTTTTTCTTTTTTTAATGACCAATAAACTGCAAGGAGCAGTCATTTTAATCAATTTAATCTGTCTGGCTGGGGAGTTAAAATATGGAATAACCTTAAAAACTAATCATAATAGATTATTAAAATATACATAATAAATATAATACACATGTGATATAAGCTTGAGCTGTGCGTAAAGCCGCATCCACGCTGCTCAAGTGCCAATGACCAAACAATTTTTCCTTTATTTTTCCCATTCCCAGATATAAGGAGGTGTGTGTGTGTGTGTGTGTGTGTGTGTGGGGGGGTAAAGAAAATAGATGATATTGGGCCTAGGCACCTACGTGTCCGAACGGGTCCAGGTGGTTGTTGGTGAGTTTCAGCTTTTGGAAAGAGACCAGCTGCCTCATCCAGTGCGCCCCCGTGGCTGGAGAGTCCGGGTGAACGTAGAGTCTCCCGGGCATAGCAGGTTCTGCCTTCCCGGTCACGGACCTGACACACACAGCACCAACACAGTCTCACTGTTACACCTTGTACTGACGCACATGCGCCGCAGTGAACGGTGTTTTTATACAGTGGAAAAAGTTGGACGGTGTCCTTTGCGCACAGTGTAAATAAACATGAATCACCGTATGTAGGCTACAATCCCAATAATGCAATTTAGAAACGTATTTTAAATAATAATGATTGATAATAGCAAAACTAAAATAAAAACAAAAACGCTTAGGGAGTGGGACACTGTTATTACACCAAGGCCTTTTCATTTCAGTTAATAATACTTCACAAAATGGTAATAAGCGTATTTTATTAAAACTTCCAGGATGTTTACCTTCATTAAAAAAAAAACTTTGAATGACTCCCTCTGAAAGTTAAATAAATAACCCACACAGAGTCATCGCGCATTATGCTGCTTTGGGATCGTCGTTGGTTGCATTGTTTATCAACTTTGTTAGGTCGAGACAGGAATTAGTTCCAGGACGTGCTTTGGGCAGGACATTATCGCTAGTATTGACTTGTGATTATCTTCTTTAAGTGTCGACTTTATTTAAAGGCAGTGACCCAAACAAGGCATTCCTGTACAAGGTCGGAGATCGACATGACGCTACACAAATAATCATCCCCAAATGTGAAGGAGTGCGCATATAGGCCGGTGTAGGAAAAGTAATCAGCATTTATTCAACACCGGCACAACGTCTCTCCCTGTTGACTGCATTTCTTGGCAACCATTAGAAAACACACAGTTCATAATTCTTGGGGAAATAATATGTTCACTTCCGATTCTCGTCCATCAGAACAATATAAAATTTCCTGTTGGAGTTAACTCCAGAGAGAGTAGCCGAGAGACCCCCAAAAAACAATGACCTCCAGTTTTAATCTGCGCGTAAAAATGAAAGAAATGCTGCGCAAGGCGAGGTTTTCTGGGTTGTATTTTTACATACCATTTATTGTCGGCGAATTTGTATCGATGATCGTCCGCAGGAACGACGTCCATTAGAAGAATATATTTAGTTTTGGGGTTTAGTCCCGTGACCTTCACTTTGAAGCTGGGGAACATCCTCCTGCAAAGAACAAACAACCGCATTTCTGTCAAACCGTGGGAAAAGGGAGCTACACACACACAGACACACACAAGTAAAAAATAGATGAAGGTGTGTTTTCTTGGGTTTCTGCTCTGTAAAAGAAATCACTACAATCCTCATCCAATTTTGGCCACTTGCAAACTTTTAGTCCAAGCGTGCAATTAGGCTTTTACAAAATTATGAATGGCATCAAATTTGTATTTTCAAGATAAAGCTTTTAACTTTTTAATTAATCCAGTCTGCAAGCTAAAAAAAATTATAGTGCATGCAGTAAACTCAGACGATAAAATATATAGATGCCTTTATTTGGTTTGCAGAGGAAAATCTTACTTTCAGAGCAGGGCGTTGGGTCTGAGAGAGACCATTATAAAAACGTTTTTCACTGAGTGCCAGATTTTTTTTTCTTTGCAAGATCCGTTTAGTAAATCATTTGGATATTTGGTAGCTGTCATACTGCAGGAAAACACACACACACACACAGTGAGTAAGCCTAAGCTCTCTCATGAGTCAAAGGAAAGGGCTGAGGACGTGGAGTGGATGCTGTGCAATATCATTTCTCACCAAAAAACAGGAGTGAAATGATTGACAGGAATATAATGGGAGACTTTCTGCAGCTGTGAGAAAACAACTGCCCGCACCGGAGAGCACGGTGAAATGGAGCCGCGTTAAATTATAAATATTCGTCATTTATAATACACATGTGAGCCGTTTGACACCAGGAGACAGCAGCGGTCATCATGCATATATGCAAGTTCACATTGAGCCAGTGTGAGTGTGTTTTGACTGGATGCAGTCTTAGTGCGACTGTGCAGCTGACAGCGAGACACACTCACAGACGCAGTCGGTGCACGACATGTTGCTGCAACAATGCTGGATCACAAGAGGTGTCTGCTTACAATTACGCATCAGATGCAAGAGGAAAAAGATGCAAATGACAGGACATATGCTCCCAGACACGTCAACCATACATAAAGAACGACTCAGCAATATTTTACACCAGAGGACCGTTTTGAACTTTTGTTCTCTCAGGCTGATGTAGTCGATAGTATTGCATTTCCCAACAAGGCCACCCAGACTAAAATCGAGGCTGTGCTGTGGTGTTGCTGCAGAGCGCTAAAGCGTCCACCAGATGCTCTGTGTTTTTCTCTCCACTGTGTATTTCCAAATCCCCACGCACGAAAAAAAAAATCCAATCCGACCTATAGTTTACATTTTAATAACTCGCTTAGATAAAATTCATATAAACTATAACTGAGTTATGCGACCAGCAGACACACACACTCAATAACAAACCCACTCGGTTGTGATGGTGGATATTTTTTTCTTACCGTCCGGCTTTGGTTATGATCATCTCCGTCCCCACTTCGTGAAACTTCGTCCACAGTTCCCTTTCGTGCAGGTAGACTTTTATTCCCTCCATTCCCTTCAAAATAAAACATTTCAGTAATACTTAAAGCACTCATAACATTCGTATAGAAATGATCTTGTGTGCAGAGGTGTCATGCTGGTGGTTCTCAGGCCTTTTCACATTTGTTTTCAGCCGAAAATATAACATTTTAAACATCCGTGCTAAGTTTTAGGTTTCAAACAACATGCAAAAAACTTTGGACCACT
Organism: Pseudochromis fuscus; assembly: GCA_900323345.1. NCBI lineage: Eukaryota > Metazoa > Chordata > Actinopteri > Pseudochromidae > Pseudochromis > Pseudochromis fuscus. The sequence goes on from OOFC01006941.1 coordinate 9,119, forward strand.
GAGTTAAATACATACTACAAATAATTCAGGGCATAAAAATGGCAGCTTATGAATTAGCAATTTAAAATGTGTATGTAAGTAGTTCTGCAGTTTAGCATTAAAATACAATCAATATGTTGTATAATATCGTGACGATTAAAATAAACTCCTGATTATAATATGAAAATAGAATAATGAAATTGCTAAGAAGCTTTTCTGAAATTATTTTATGTCACATATATTTCCAACAAATATGAAATCCAACAAAAGTTTTGCATCAATATAAAATCAATATAAAATTTGGAAGAATTATTTGAACTACTCCATCTATGTAACAAACTATTTCTTTAAGATTTTGCGCATATTTTAACACCATAACAATAAAACAATACTGACTATGTGTACATCTAGTTTTTACAGTGAGTGTGACCCCCATGAGTCAGTGGCTCTGCAGCAGTGAGAGTGAGGCCTACAGACCGGCACTGACCTGTTGAATGTAAGTTGTCTGGGATGATGGGGATTTGCTCGAGGTTCCGTTCTGTTTCTCTGATTTATTATCGGTCTGTAATTCCCTTGAATCCGAGCCACCTGGAGAGTTTTGCAGGACAAAAGTCTCCTCTTGGTCCGCCATGACCGGAGCTCCAGAAAACTACCGTCCCAGCTGGAAGACCGAAACAGAGATGTCAGTGTGTGTATGTGTGTGTCTTGAAAGTGTATGGGTCTTAGCAACATAACTGGAGACTGATTTTAAAAAGTGAATACAATCAGACAGGCACATATAAACTTCATTGTCACTGTGTGAGTATATTAATCTTATTTTTAGAAGTGGCGCGTGCTAAGTATAGACAGGCCCCAGGACTTCAGCTCAGAGATAACAGTATTAAAAGGAAAACATATACATACACAACATATAGGCTACCATTGATTTCAAAGTAAAAGCTTTCAGTTACAACATATTCAGTTTCTAAAGAAAGTTTCTGCAAGACGTTTGTCACAATTTCAGTCTGTTTAAATCAGCAAAGATATTTGAAACAGCACATTTGGTTCTACACAATCCACAACATGATATCAATTATTTTATGAGAATAAGACTGCACATTAACAACTTTCAGGAAGCACTACTTCATGTTCATGTACCAAAAAAAATACAAAACACAAGCTTTATTGTTATATCACGACATAACATGTAGTCCAGAACTAATTGAAACACAACGGTGGCTCCTAAAGAAAAACACTCCTCTCCACTCACACGGTCTCACGCAGCGATTCCTGCAACGTTTACTACGATGTGCAAAGCTATGAACTGCAACCCCAGTGAATAGCAACGCTACACACAGTCGGATCAGAGCAGGATCAGCTTACCTAAAAACAAAAACACGTCGTAGGCTAGAGTTGGACACGGCTGTGGCACAACAGAGAATCTCCGCCTTTCAAACATTCAATGCCCCGTCCCAAATCAGATAATCCAGGCGTTTAGCTCGATGAAAGCGCGCACAATCTCCATGAATCTTCTTCTGTTCTCTATCACGGTTAGTCCAGATTTCCTACACGCGGAGTGGACACCGTGGAGAGCCTCGCGGAGCTCGCTGACAGCTACAAGGCGGTGCTCGGTGCCTTATTGTGCATTTTACAGCTGAGGTCCGGTTTGTGAGCCGACTCCGCCGATAGCACCCAGCAGTAAGCTGTAGCCGAGTCCCAGTGGAGCAGATCCGTCACCTCCTTCTTCCCTCCTCTCTCTCCCAGCCTCTGGTTTGTCAATTCTACGTCTCCCTCTCTTTCGTGCGCGCTCCCTCTCCAGTCCTCCACTGCGCATCAATGACCAACCGTGCGAAGCGGAAACTGAGTCTGCGACGTAGAGTGGTGTGGGGCGATGGGGGAGGAGGACGGGGGGTGTTCCCTGTGCAGGAATAGCATTGGTTTATATCCCAAATAATAATTCCTTCCAGGTCCCCACCCCAGGTCTTCTTATTTATCCACTGGAAACCTCGCCATAATCCCAGTCCACAGTCTCTAATCCAATTGATATTTGTTGTTTTATGCGCCATTACGCGCAACCTCTTCTTCGTCTCCAAAGTCGTAGCCTTCGGACAATCTAGAATCAAGTTCATCATGCATGTCATTTTAAACATCTATATGTAATGCGTGCATGTGCAGATGCCGTAGGCCAACATGTTGTCTCTGCATATGGGCGAAAGAGTTATTAAAATTGATACAATAATTGATTAATTGATAAATCGACCAAATGTTTTGCCCGTTCTCCTGTTGGTGTCTTGGCATTTTACGGACCGTTTCCAATTTGTCTCTGAATGTTATGATTGCATCTTCTACTTTTCCCTTATTTCACCAAATCAAGCAATTCACAGAACATGAGGGAAGGCAAAAAAAGACATAAATAGATCTAAACTGGATATATTTATCTCCAAAGGGGGAAAACATGAACCTGGGGAAGTCTTTGTAGGGTATGTTTAGGCCTGTGGCTTCACAGAGCTTTGGTGTGCGTACCGCAGACCATTTCACATTAACTTCAGCTTCTGACTAAAAAGGATCACAACACATTATTTTAAATTAGATCCAACTGTATAGAACACGCTTTGTTATAGATTTCAACAGACGCCTCCATACCCTGTTTTCGTGGCAGTGCAAATAAAAACTTAAGCATGCACTGCAAATACAGACACACGCCGAGAATGGTGATAGATCGGTCGTTTGACTTTTTATAATTCATGTAAGATTTTTTCGTCTGCGCTGTTCCTTAAATGCAGGATCTCACCTGCCTTACCTCTGATGTTCCTCCTGAAACAAGAAAACAACATCTCAGCTCAGCTCAAATGAACAACATCTGATTTCAGAGAAAAGTGCAGTGTTACATCCCACAACTCACTAAAGTTGTCATTTTTTGCAGTGTGCGCACTCAAATGTCTCATTTGCATTTTAGGCTGTTATCTCATTACGCAGGCGCCCACAGAGTGACTTTCCTCACCAGCCACTGTGATACAGAGACACCACGAGCTGCTTATTTGTTCGTTAGCAAGCTGCCAGTATTTCCACTTGTTTAGTGGATATCACATAATGAGAGTTTTTCCCCTTTAAAACCAACAGTAACGATGGCCTAAATTTGGTGAAAATGCTTGAAAGCATTTCCTCCCTGTTTTCTTCCTAATTAGTTTTAGAAAATACCAGAGATAGTTATTTACCATCTTCACATAAAAACCGTTTTTTTAAAAACAGACACAGTATACTTTGTAATTTATCCTCCTATTGTTCAAATGTTGAAATCTGGATAATTCTAAACTTTAATAAAAAAAGGTGAGAGAAGCTCTAACACAAAATTTCTGAAAGTTTGAAGTATTTTGCTGAGTTGAGCTCTAACTTTCTGTCTTTTCCACAGCGGGCGCGCGCACACCCACAGCTGCAAAGTGAAGTCATGCTCCTATTAGGCTGCTGGATCAACACAAACAACGAAGAGTTTGCAGAACTTGGACAAGGCCGCATATCACTCTTATTGCACTTGTTGACAGTGTAAATGTGACTAGAATGTCTCACAAATTTGGTCCAAGAAGCTTTTGTGCGGTGTGATAGGTAGTCACGAGTTAATGCAAGATTTCGTAAAATAGATATTTACAGGAGACTGATACAGACAAAGATAGATGGCTTAAAATAACACCAACTAGAACAGAGAGTTGTGACTGGTGCTGCAGGTCAGGATAAGTTAAATATAATCCGAACAAACAGATAAAAAAAATATATCAGAAAATGATTAAGCAGTTCTGATGTAGAGGAGGCATATAACGAAACAGTGTAACATCCAGATGTGCATTTCATCCTGTGAACGCTTCTTGTGTTCGTCATCTTTCCACTTTTTTGCTAAAATATTTGGATGAAATCTCATTTAAAAGAGATCACATTTATTTGCATGTAGAAAAAATTACAAATGCAAAATATGAAAAAAGCTATGCTGTAATTATGAAACTGAAAACACTTTGAAACTTAATCACTGAAGAAGAAAAGCCCACGTGGACATTCACCAAAGGCGTGGTGGACAAAAAAACGTAAAGACAAAAGACAAATAACAAAAAAAAGACGAAAACAACAAATAAAAAAACGATAAAGCAAATGAAATACAAAGCGGTTCAACAACCTGAAATAACACTGCATTTTTTTTTTTAAAGTTAAAGGCAACCCCTCTCACACAGATGGCGTGGATACAGAAGTGCAGCGTGAAAGCTTCACTCAGGCTATAATTAACCCACGGCCTCCAACGTGAGATGCGTTAATGATGCGTCATACAAACGAGATCTACAAAACACACTGGACGGAAGAGTAACATTAAAGCAAAAACACACCCAAGCAGGAGAATAGAGAAGCTGTCTCTCTAACACACCCACACACACTCCACAACACAAACAACAACAACAACAACAACAACTTAATAGTGTGGTAATGACTTGGACCATGAAAGGACTTATGGCATTTTTTGAAACACATAAATCAATAAATAATTTATATTTGGCTAAATATTATGATGTAAAAAACAAAACAAAACATACATTATTTAATTGTCGCCCAGTTATCGTCATTGACGGTCGCAAGTCCCGATGATAAAATCTTCATGCACAAAACGATTTAAGGAAAACATAGAAGTTCATATTGTGGATTTTTAAATTGGAAAAACTCGAGAGTAATAGAAATAAGTCGATGTTGAAAATGAGCCACATTTGTAATTCATTCGTTTAAAATACCATAAAAAAACACAATTTTTGCGCATTAGCAAAAGAGTAAATATAAGCATATTTGGAGACTTGGAAACATAATAATGATTACCGTCACTACTGTATATCATTACACAGCTTTGTTTGATAATAAACTAAACACCTTCTTTTAACATATGGTTACAACTAAAAATCTGTAACACTATAGAATAACAACAAAAAATGTGAGTTTTTACAAAATTCTACACAGTAACACAACAACCTTAAAAAAAACCAAACTGAAATATTGCCACATTTAAAAAGTTCAGAAATGATAAATATCGAGTGTAATGGAGAGTGAGTGATGATAATAGAGGTCGGAGGAGATGTGCCATGTGGATTAACTCCTATACATTTACAATCAAATCCTTTGGAAGCCCGTGAGCCTCTCAGAGAGCCTGGTAGTGTATACTGTAAAGTACATAAAACCTGTGCTCACAAGAAAAAAATAAAAAAAATCTCCACTGGTTGCGTGACCATGCTGGCTAATTAGTATTTACTCTGAAACATAAAATCTAAATATAGCCTGGAAGACATACAAGGCATCAACCACAGAAGTCAGCAAGGAACAGTATACTGACCAGTGGCATCTAAACAGTCTCACAGCTGCTCTTCTTATAGACTGTAAATCTGCAGCATGCACTTCCCTGAAGCCCATTAACGTCATATATTTAAAAAAAATAAAATAATGACCAATCACACTAGGTTGCAAAGTCACAAACATCCTCAAGAAAATTCTACAAATCCCATTTATCCAGCAGCAAAAGTGCCAAAAATAAGAGTGATGTGTTAGTTTCAGACATCAAGTAAAAACAAAAGGTTATCTTGTGGATTAAATGCAAGTTCAACATGCCACACACACACAAACAAACACACACGTGTACAGGGGTTGAATGCATGCGCCCTACCTCCTGGCTCTCCAGTGCTATTGAGTGTGTGATCTGATGTTACCACTTGTTTAGAGCCATTTAAAGTCTGGTAAGACTCAAGCAGACAGGCAGGTGAAAGCACTGGTGTGGCTAACCACCAGTCCAGCCAGGAGTCCTGGATCAGGGGGGAGAGGAGCGTGCCCAGATGCTCTGCACCAAAGACCAGCTGTGAGGTTTGTGGCTGAAAACCCATCCACAGTTTGGCTCTCAGGAGCTGGAGCCAGGAGACGAGGAAGGACGGAAGAGGGAGAGAAGGAAAACAAAGCTGCAGAGCTTTCATATTTTAGGCTGAATCTATTCCAGGTGGTAGTATGAGGACGCAATCAACAAATGTGAAGAAATAAGAATGAAGCCTTTGACACTTCAGACTCAGCTCGCTCAGTTGTTCTTCTGTTTGTAGATTTAACACAAGCATGGACTGGATTTCATGACCAATTTCTAAAACGTAAACATAAAAGGAAAACTCTGACTCATCCTTGTGTGGATAAAGCTTTGTTGCTTATGGATACTCAGCTCTCAGCTGTTTGTATATTCAGCAAACATTCCTCTGTCAAACCAGGCGACTAATGTTGTAGATGATGGTAGAAGAAGATCTTTTTGTTGAGGCTGCACCTTCGAAGATGGACAGAAAAACTAAACAAAACTCAATAAATAGTTTTGTCTTTTAGATTATGGCCCATTTCACAGAGACTGACAGCAGTACATGGCTTAAACTTGAATTCAAATGCAGAACTGAGTAGACAGAGAAATTACAGAAGCCAAAGACAATAGAAAACGTAACAAAACTTCTGCTTAGGCTGTTACAGTGACTGAAATGTAATCTCTACCGATTGATGCCTCATTTGCTGAGTGAGTAGTGTGCTCACTCCCACCAGCCCCCACCACCCTCCTCTGTCTTTCAGGTTCTCTATATAAAGATGGAGAGTTATAAACTCTCTCCTAATCCAGTATGGTTTCACCCTCCATGGCCACACATGGGCCTGTGGTCTGCCACCCGCTCAGAGTCTTTTCGGCTGTCTTGTTATTCCCCCCTCCTCACCCTCGACCTCGTGAATGAGTTTACCCTTGTTCCACTAGAAGAGGCGAAGATAAGGTATCTGGGCCTCCATGGCAACGCAGGGCTAAGGGGTATATATTGCGTGTATGCAGATATATGCGCACACATACACACTTCCATATTCACGTTTACAACCTGAGCATGGCTGTGGGCTCTGGGATGGTGGTGGTGGTGGTGGTGGTGGGCTGGTGGCGGTGAGCTTGGAGCTGACACATTTCTGCTAACAATCACATCACACACAGGGACCCACATTCCAACTTCCTGATCAACCCCACCACCACCACCACCACCACCTACCTCCACAGCCATCCTCCTCCCCCCACAGGGCTTGGGGGAGCGGTGCAGCCGTGGAGCAGACGGTATTCAGAGCTCAGAGAAACATGTAATGAAATCAGTACATTTAAATTGACAGTGATATTAAGTTTGGGGAAACGCTCGCTAACTTTATATGAAATTAATCAGTGAACAACCAATTGACCACTAAACTAAAGTTTGAACCACTAATGAATAAAGTCATTAAAACTGAAACTATTCCAGCACATCTGGATTTAGTTCATCTTGACATGTTGACTAGTCAGTTAAGTGACGCATATGTGTGTGTGTGGCGGTGTCCTCAAGTCCATGTCATGTACTCTGCTGCCATCTAGTGATATTTTTAAGACCTCACCATAGACACCATAACTGCCCTAAATGTGTTTTAGTGCACCGATACGTTTTTGTGCAATATGCATCAGGTGCAATATCATGGGAATTGTATAATAATAAATGAAGAATGTCTTGTGTGTACACTTTTATATACATATGTGTTTTTACTATTTCTATAAGCACTTTTTACTCTAGTTTTGTTATGTATCTCTGTATTTTAGAAGCACAGGATGTTTATAAAGTCACTTTACAATTTAGAAAATATATTACAAAAGCAAGTGATAAGATATCTTAATCGGATTTGTTTTATGTACTTAGTAGTTATCAAAGTTTTTAATCACATTGCATTTGTGTATTTCAGGTACCCTGTTGATGATGAAGGAGGTACTGTTAAACCTTCCTCTCCTATGGGTGCAGACAAGATTGTAAATTGTAAAGGGAATTTATGGACACCCTGTACTTTTATTTGGCACTGAGAAGGATACAGCAATCGATCAAATTTGTTGTTCTTTACCATGACAATAAAGACTATTGTATTGTATTGTATTGTATTCTAGTCTATTATGTATCTGTGCAGAAATATACACTTGTGAGACATTGTACTTTACCTTTCTTCACCAGAAAGAAGTCGTCTCAATAATGCAGCAAAGTTCTGATCAGTTTTGCACATCAGTTTACAGATAATTAAAAACAGCACATTAGGATTTTTTTTCAGTAAACAGAAAATTCTCATGTAGCCTCTTGTGTTTAATCTTTTGTAATTTAGTGTGTTTTTAAACAGCTATGTATTTTGTTTGTAAAGTGGTGACATCAAATAGCCTATTATAAAATATAAAAATATTTTAAAATATAGTAGTAACTGCAATTCAGTTACATTTTAAGTGCTGCCTTAAAAATAGAAAAAACCTGTATGTAGTATAATCTTTAATGCATTTGTAGACGTATTAGATATATGCTCACAGATGTTCATTATATTACAGACTAATACCTTAAAAAAAATTATATTAACGTGTTTTATATTATCTTGGTACATATTTATGCAATATTTCACCATGTTCTTAATATTCTCTATTTATTTTTAAATTTAAGTAGTAATTGCTCTCCTCTGACTCAAATGTACACAAAACAAACAGGGAATAAAACATAAGAGCCTGTGGACATATAGAAAAGTAAAGTGTGGGCTTCAAAACAGTGGTATCAGTAAACTCACCTGTGAATACACAGTCAGATTGTTTGTTGCAGCTGTAACTGCATGCTCAAACCTGCTGGGTAATAAAGTGTACACATACGTATTCAGAGACACTGACATTATGGCGGCGCAGACATAAGCACCCAGCCACCTACAAAGCAGAGGTAATGAGCATGGCAATCATTCGGTGTGGTCTGCTCCAACCGTGGCCACATTCACAGACCCCGGGGGCCTGTGGGCCATCATGTCTCACTTCACTGAGGTCAAAGCACCATCCACTCTGACATGTTCAAATGCACAAATTATGACTCTGCCAAACACAGAAATTATGAATTAGGTATTTTACTACTACTACTTAGCTACTTTTGCCTCATTCTGACTCTTTGGTATGTCCAGGGATGGTCATGAATCCTGGGAAGTTATTCAGATAAACATGCTTCAGGTAAAAGTAAAGCCCTGACAGAGAGTAAACGCTGACACTGGGATGTATTATCAGTACATCTGTCTTTAGGTTTCCCTAAGAAACCTTGAAGAATTGTACCAAATATAGCCCCATATACAGCACAATACTCTGTTGGAGACATAACAACATATCACATAATAACATGAAAAAAACGTTTGTGGACAGAAAGAAAAAAACAAACAAACAAACAAAGTTTGTCAATGTTGTTTTGAAATAACCTGTAATACACTCAGCAGTGTTATTTTGTATATTGTAATGGACCTGACACTCAACACAGCAGGCGTCTGCACTATAACACACATGTACATTTTTATAAATTTGTAAATCCTATTTGTACAATTTCTACACAGCAAATTTCTGCACTTAAATTCATATTACACAGTCAATATACACACATTTTGTACAGTAACAGCTTCCATATCTTTACACTTCTGTACTTTCTGTATGTTTATATTCTTGTATTTCTGCACTAGCTGTTGTCTATTATTATCTGTCTGTTACTTATTGTCTGTATATGTTGCACAATGGGACAAGTAGGAATAGTATTTCACACCGCTGTATATTTCCAACATATTATGGAAGTGATGGTAAAAAGTTTGAATCTTAAATCTTGAATCTTAAAATGTCAGTTTGAGGTAAATGAGAATTTGTACAAACTGATCAGAGAAACACCTAAAAACAGAAGTGTAGAGATAAACACTGAACTTCAAAGACAAACACATAGAATAAAACTGAAGTATTTAGATCCATCTTGAAATGGAGATGAAATGGTGTAAAGTATAGAGGAAGAATCAGGTAAGAGGAAGTACTAATGAGCACTGAGATGAGAACACTGATCTAAAAGCCAGTAGGCCTGCTTCTTGTGAACAAGGTAAATCTGAAATTGTAGAGTGCAAATTTCTGCTTATGGCACAGTGAAACCCAAACATCAGTCACAACAACAGAGCAACAGGAAGTAGAGTTGTTGTGGATACAGTGTGGAGGAAGAAGGAAGGGAAAACACACCAGACAGAACAACACAATGAAAAACATTGCCTAATGCTCAGCTTGACTTAGTTTCACTCTCTTGAAGATGGTGGTGATGCAACTAAAAGATGTTTGCCAACTGCCAATAAACGACAGAAGAAGATGAGTAAGTGTTAAAACACCACAATGAAGACTGAGATCACAGCGTCCTCAGTAATCTGCAGCACCTGGAATATTTCCTGCCGTCTCTAAAGAGCTGCTGCGTAGTGTGGTTGTTGTCCATTGCAAGTCATGTTTCTGAAGCATTGATAGCAAGTATTTTGGATTATTGTTTTAAAAGAAAAACATGATATATGTGTTTTAATTTAGTGAGTTTTCCCCCCAGTCTCTTACCTTTTCTCTCTGAAGCACATTTTCTGCTCCAGTTGTAAACCAGGAAACTTCAGTGGGTACATTTGGATTTCTGATACTGAGGTTTTCCTGGGGGAATGTACCAAGTGTGGGGGGGCAGAGGAGGACATTTTTTTGATAAAAAAAGTTTTGAGGAGAGTTTTTCCAATAAGTTTACTGATAAACAGGTTCACAATATTTGAGTCTAATTTAATTGTCTTCGTCAGGGGTGCCCAATCCTGGTCCTCTAGGGCCCCTGTCCTGCATGTTTTAGATGGTTCCCTCTTCCAACACACCTGATTCAAATGATCAGGATTGTTAGCAGGCTGCTGCAGAGCTTGATGATGAGCTGATCATTTCAATCAGGTGTGTTAGAAGAGGGACACATCTAAAACATGCAGGATAGCTGCTCTCTAGGACCAGAGTTGAGCACCACTGCTCTAGGTTATGATGAAGCTTTGTGGTGTAGACAAAATGTAAAATGTTGGGCCAGAATTTTATTTTACAGAATTCACAGGGGGGGTAATTGCTTTTGTCCACTGTGAAATATGAAATATTGAAATCAAACACAAGAATTCGGCTACATGCAATAATGTATTTTTCAGTTTTTTGAAGTGAAAAGAAAGAAATTCCATCTTCACAACAGACATTAAAAAGACACATTAATAAAGTCACAATAGGAAAAGCAACAGGACAGTTCTTCTTCTGCTCTGTATTTGCAGCAGGGTGGTTCATACTTGTGATTTATTGCTTTCAGCATCCTTGTAAACTCAGTGTTTTTTTTAATGGGTACCATGTCAACACCTCAGTAATTTCTTCCCAGTATCCTATTCTCATATGGTATGACACTGTGAGGATGAGCTGAATATGACACCCACTACTCACCCTTGCGGCCAGTTTCTCCTAGTGATCACCCAGAGTTTTGCAACAACAATATTCACAAAGCATTTTCCCATAAAGCATTATAATAAAAGAGATGTCTGTATAAGTGTTGACAGGACACACCCAGTTACAAACAAGTGTGGTTTTGCTCTTGTTATGAATTTGTATGGGACGAGGGACTGAAGCTACCACTGAGTTAAAAACTGATGTTTTTACCAGTTATACACAGCTCAGTGGGATGTTTACTGAACTTTTTTCCCACCATTGAAATAATATGACTAACTTTCTTATGTCTTATTTTGCAGATGCAAGCTGCTTGATCTATCATTCAAGTATATATTGTTGGCAAGGCTCATGCAAGCTTGGTGATTCTCAACCACCTTTAGGGGTGTAGTTAAAGACCATACTCAGTGCAGATGAGGTACAGTTGTGCTCATAAGTTTACATACCCTGGCAGAATTTGTTATTTTTTAGAGAATGTCAATGATGAGAGAAAAAACTTTTTTTACTCATGGTTAGTGGTTGGATGAAGCCCTTTATTGTCAAACAACTGCATACTCTTTTTGAATCACAATGACAACAGAAACTACCCAAATGACCCTGATCAAAATGGCCAAAAAAATCACAAATGCTGTCACGATATGTAAACTTAAGAGCACAGCTGTACACTGTGCCAGCCGCTGGTTGTAGTATTGCATGTTTGCCCTGCCTGATTGCATCTTACTCCCTGCTGTTATGATCTGGATTATCGCAGGTTTGCACAGCGTCCTGTCTGTGGTGTGGTAGACCCTGACCTCTATTGATCAGTTCGCTTCAGTGCAGCTTTTTCCAATCAATAGTAGGATATCAACCACTTTGTGAAACTTTATTTTTTTTATTCTTATTTATTTATTTATTTTTAATCATTCTTATTTTCCTGCTTAATTCTGGTTTTATTTTCTGGAAAGACAGACATTGAAACTGACCCAATTTCCCCTCAGAGATCAGTAAACTGTTCTGCTGGTGGTACATGTGCGCGGGGGTTTGTCCTCCCATGTTGGTTCCTCCTGCTCTCGTCCTCCTCAGGTTTCTGCTGCCTGAGCTAATCACTTATCAGTTCATCACTTGGGGCCATCTTCCTCATGTACTCATGGATATTTGTTGTTTCATCCTGAATAATGGATCTGACGCTCACTAGTCCTCTCTCTCCTTTTTTTCACATAGTGTACAGTCTCAAGCTGCTGGACCTGGGCCTAAACCATCCATGTGTTGAGAGGATCGTCCTCGTCTTGGTATCAGTGGCCTTCATTTTGCCAGTTTATTATACCAGCAGGGTAGATGGGTGAATGCTGATTCACCCACTGGTGTATCAGTGACTTTTCAGAACTTGTCTTACTCTGTGTATCGATGGTTTTCTTGCAGCCTCATCATAGTTCTCATTCCTTTGTGGGAATCCAAGGTGCTTCCTTAACATCTGCTATGTTGTGGTTCTGTCCCTTCAGTCCTGATCATCTTCCATCTCTTCTGACCACACTCATCTACTCCAGCTGACGATGTTGTTGAATGAATTGTTGTTGCTGTTGGGGACGGCAGTGGTTCAGTGGTAGAGCAGCCGTCTACCAACCACCAGGTCGTTGGTTTGATTCCTGCTCCTCCCAGTTGCTGTCGGTGTGTCCTTGGGCAAGACACTTTACCCACCTTTGCAGTGTATGAAAGCTGAATGAATGGTTTGGTGGTGGTCGGAGGGGCTGTAGGCGCAGACTGGCAGCCACACCTCCGTCAGTCTGCCCCAGGGCAGCTGTGGCAATCATAGCTTATCACCACCGGTATGAATGAATAATGGTCTCTGTAAAGCTCTTTGAGTGTCTAGAAAAGCACTGTATAAATCCAACCATTATTATTATTATCCTGGAGATGTGAATCAGTGAGTGAATGTCTCACTCATTCCTGGCATACGACTCGATATCATCCAGAGGAGGTGGCAGATGGTTGCTCCGCTCCATGACCGACATCTGCAGCTACTCTTTGTGATGACCGAGCTCAGGGGATTCAGGCAGATGCAGATTAGGAGCGAAGACAAAGCATCTCTTTGGTATGTTCCCCGCTTCATGGAAACGTGTGCAGTAGGTTTGGTGTTGGCCTCTACAGTTGTTTTCCACTGAGATCTTGATGAGGAATATTAGTGTCCTGTTGATGCTGTACAGTTCAAAGACTTCCAGTGTCCAGGTGTGTGGCATTGAGTCGTAGACTTTCTTGCAGTCGATCCAGGGGTTGCATGGATCGATCTGTCAGGTCTCTGATTGATGTCTGAGGAGGTATAGCTCTATCTGTGTTGCTTACACTCATATCCGAGGTAGGCAAACCAAAGTCAGTGTTCATAAATATGACTTCCTACAATGGATGCACTCGCTGCGTTGTATCAGAACGTACAGACAAAATACCTAACATGTTATACATATAGATATTTACAGATAGCAACAGGGAATATTGGTATCGTCAAACACTTCTTAAGCAGAGCAAGTGGAAACAGGTTTTTAAGCCTCCTCTCAACATCTCGTTGCACTGCAAGAAGCCAGACCATGTAATATAGCATACAGTCCAGACCACAAGTTTTAGGACACTTTTTCTTTCAAGCATCACACTAAAGCACATTCAATGTAAAATAAAGATGCCACATTAAGGTCTCAGCTTTAATTTAAAAAGGTTTACATCAATATCAAAATACGTGTTGTAGTTATAATCCTGTTTAACACATTGTGCCTAAACTCCAAAGGAGAAGTATTAAAATGATAAATGTGCTGACAGAAGCCTTGTAGATGACCCAAAAATCATTGGCACGGTGAATAAATCCCCTTTGTAACATTACAGAATATTCAAAAAAGACCTTTATGAAGTAGCTGTACAGTAAATGTTTCCTTGGAGAGGTTCAAGAGAAGATTTCATGGCGAGAGCCTCAGAGGATTCATCACAAAAACCAAATCATGGTAAACCTCAAAAACAGAAAGGCCAGAGATGCAGTTTGGAACAATATTCAAAAAGAGATTGAAAGAGTTGTTGAACAAAGAATGAAAATAAATCATCAAAAAGAGAAGAAAAGATGAAAATGTGAAGAAAAAAGGAACAAGTCATGACCCAGAGAGCATCAAGTCATCTGTCAAACATGGTGGTGGGTGTGTTACAGCTGGGGTCTGCATGGATGATGCCAGTCGAACTGGCACACTGTCATTTATTAATTACTTCACTGCTGGTGGGAGCAGCACGATGAGTAGAGAGGTATACAGGAGCATTGTGTGCTCAGATTCAGCCAAACGCATCAAAACTAATCAGACAGCCTGTTTATTTTCAGCCTCACAATGATCCCAAACATTTGGCCGAAGCAACCTGAGATCTTTTCAGAAAAAAGAGGTAGAATATGAGCGACTGGCCGAGTCAGTCACCTGATTTCACTTCATTTCACTTGTGGAAAACCAGATGATCACAATATGCAAAAGCTGAAGATGGCTGCAGTCAAACCCTGGGAGAGCATCACCATGGAGGATACAAACCATCTGCTGAACTCTATTAGCCGAAGACCTCAGGCCTTCATTACCTGCAGGGGATATCAGGACATTACATATGATGATTCTTTGCATATATCTGCCCACTTACTTCTGAACCCCTAAACTTTTGCCGCTATGTGTTGAAAGGGTGAAATGATGTTGTAGACCTTCTCAAACAGAAGTTGCCATACAACACTGTATTAGTATCCTGTTTTATTTCAAGCTGAATGCGCAAAAATATGAAGCCTAAAGAACAAAAAATATGCAATGACTGATTTTTGTTTGCACACTTGGAGGAAGTAGAAATGAGATGTGTACACACCAAACAGAAATGTCATAACTTTTTAAGTGGACGTTAGCAAACAGTTGCTAATACACATCCAACAGTAACAAAGAAACACTGTCATTCCTGTGGAGTTGTAAATCCAATGTTCACTCTTTTAGGTCTGTTTTTGGTCTGTAGCAGCTCATTAGGGAAATATTAACATTGGAAGCAAGTATATTGATTTTAACTGCTATGAATTGTTGTTAATCTAGACTTTCTGGCTTTGGATGATGTCTGTTGTGGCTCTGCTTTTTCCACTCCCCACCCACTTGTTGATGTGATTTGTAGACCAAGTTGTACAGTGTTATTTCAGGTCAGGATCATTTTATTTTTCTGTGGGATGTTCAAAAACCACATTCTTCATCATAGGTTGGGTACATGGTTATATCCAGTAATGAAATATAACTATGTAGATTAATTTAAGTACTGTTTAAATAAAGTTCTGAGGTCAGTCACTCGTTTTCTACACCTGCTTTGTCCACACTTGGGTCGTAGGGGTCTGAAAGAAAGCCCACGCATGCACAGTGAGACCATACAAACTCCATTGAGTCGAGATTTGAACCTCAAACCTTCTTGCTCTGAGGCACAAGTGCTAACCACTGCACCACCATGACACCCAAGTTTTGAGGTATTTGAGGTATTTTATCTTCATTGCACTTAACAAGGAAATACAATACATTTAGTAACTTTACAAATGAATTAGTTTTGAATGCAAACATACGTAGAGTTTTGTTTTTAATTGAATTAAACAGTAAATACAAGTTTAGCTAAAACAAATAGCAATTGTACTGGTTAGTCAAGTAGCAGAAAACATGCAACAAATCTGGTTATAATTACAAAATTATAACAAAATTGGGCAAAATTGAATGTTGCTAACTTCTCAAACAAACACTTTTTCTGCTTTGTCTTTTAATATATTGAATTTAGTTTTAATTTATTGTTAATTTTGAATTTCAGCCATATTAACAAAACATGGATTGTGAATTGATTAATCATAATAAAATAATCTTCAGATGTAGCCTTATTCAAAGTAATTAAAAGTGACTTCTGATGAAGAACACTAATAGAAAAATGTTGCTTACACACGAATACATTAGTAACAATAATATAATAGTATAATAGTTCCAGGATTTGTATTTTTATTAAAATATATGGCACTGGACTGATTATACTAAAATACTTTTACTAAAGTAGCTCTTTAAATGATGGACGTCTACTTTACTATTAGTACTTCTACTTAAGAATCTAAATACTAGCTTTCCTGTACACAATCTGTCTTACATATACCTTCACTGAGGCATCTCCTCATTATCAGAGCTTTGTATCAATGCCAGTGAGTGTGTAGCTCCTGGATTATCTCGTTTGATTCACTGCACTGCAGGAGGAAACATTGGAGACCAATAGAGGGCTCCACCTGTGTCCAGTGTCAACAAGTGGTGCTGGTATTAGAAGTTGTCTCCTATGTCATAGCCTTCATGTTGTTGATGGATGATGGATGAGTATGTATAAAGCAACCAGAAACTTCTTGGAGGAAAAAGGAGAACCTGAAAACGTGATATCAATTTACAAAGATGGAGCGACTGTGCTGTGAACCGAGCTGCTGTCATCCACCCACCTCCAGTCAACAGAGAGGAAGTGCATGTGTGTGTAACTACGTGGGTGGATTGCTGCATTACTCATTAGAAGGTCATCACGTGCAAATGTATTTGTATATATTACCAGTTGTGCATTCATTCAGAGTTCTTTGAACAGTGACATATGCTATGAATCCACCAGCATGTTTACTGGTGTGTGCGTCCGTCTGTGTTTGTGGTGAGCCTTCCTTTCTAATCTGCCAGTTGGTGGTTGTGTATGAAGTGCCGTTGACGGTGGAGACTATTAGGCCTGTGAAGGGAGAGTTGGCTGTCTTCTCCTGTTCCCCACAGCTCATTTAAACTTCCATCTGATGGTAGACATTAAACGTCTTCTCTCAGAAGGAGGGGATCTGTGGCTAGACTTGGGCTTCTATTTAAGAAACTTGAATGAGTGAAAAGCATGTAAAGAACCCATTTAGGAGAAGACAACAGAGCAGCGGTGGGTTTGCATGTGCAAACAATGTATCATGCCTCACACGATATACAGTACCACACATGTGGCCTGGTTTTCCGATCCGTCTGGCAATGTACTTTTAGGACTTGCAGATGTCAGGTATAGACTGTTGGAAAGTTATTATAATATAAAGCAGGAGAATTTAGTTTCATACATTTCTGTAAATATAAAACCATTTCTCCTTTCACACAAATGCATTGGTCAGTTTGTAATATTAATTGAAAGTGGTCATTTAATCAATGAGTGGTCAGTGAATGTGAATACTAAAAGCAAGCAGCTTGTAATGTTTTTGCCTGTGTTGGTTTGTTTGATTGTCTCTTTGCAACATTACAGAAAACCTTTTTTTTCAGAGATAGACAAAGATGGGATGGGTTACCAAATGAACAAATGATTCAGTTTTGGGCAAGATCTGAGGATGGGATCCTGTCAGGGTAAACAAAATCCCAACTTTGTGAAAATCTACGCACACACACATGCAGGATGACAGTGTCTACAATGTGAGACAATACAGTGGAGAACAGACACAGATTATACGTTGGCAGAGGTTTGTGGTCTCTTGACAAAAGATGTATGGGGAATAGACTGAACCTATACAGAGATGGATGATCCACGCTGATGGTGAAACTGTATTTAAACTGTATTTCTCTTTATACTGTGTATTTTTCTTTAACATTTACAGTAATTTTCACGTCATTGACTTTATCAATGCAAAGTCCTTTCTGCTGCATTTCTTGTATGAAAGGCCCTATAATAAAATAAAACATTATAATTACTATTTATTGCTTTTTTATATGTAGGCTATTATTTATTTGATGCTGAAATATTGCTTCAGTGGTTTGAGGAATTGTGGACTGAAGAATGAAGTGAATCTGTGTGAGAGGTTCACAGAACCCATAAGATAATGTGAATCTTAAAGCTGAATGCATTTAAAGTGGATCCATGGACAAACTACATGCAAACAATTTTCCACTTTTGAGTGGAAATAACATGACACAGCACAGCTGCTGGTATCATCTGAGACATTAAACCAGATTTCTTGCACTATCCTGTTCTTGTGCGAGCCCTAACACACCTCCACAGCTCCAGGGCAGCACATTGTGATGGAGGACAATTAGAGCTGACAGCAACAGAAATAGAGAATTGAATTGACTGACAAGTAGGCATGCCAGTGAGCTGCAAAGGCCTCAGAACAATGTAACTTTATCCTCAGAGGTGATGTCTTAAGCTGCACCTTTTCACAGCAGCAAAGTCTGATTTACTCCTCCCAAGTCATTCCTTTCAAACTACAAACTATCACACACGTTGAAATCAGGTTTCATCCAAAACTAACATGGCAGTATTGCCTTCTTGTTAATATTTTGTAAAATCCTAGAAAACTGTGTTTTTTTCTTCAGCAACAGCTCACAAAACCACACAATAAACATCCTGAATATTTATTACTCCTCACTTACTTTAAATGCCATGGTTTACTTTAAAAAAAAAAAAAAAGTTAGGACACACAAAAAAACACGTGTAAGGTTGTTAATGTCTACATATTCAGTTTGACAAATGCAAAGTCTCCTAAATTCCCACAGAATTAATTTATATTAGCAATGACAGACATCAAACTATGTACTACTGAGCCCCTAAAGGGACATGTAGAAAAAAAATTGATGGAGAAAAAAAAAGTGCCGGTATCTAGTGCGCACTAGATAAGTACCTGGGAAATATCCGGGAAATTCAGCCTCTTCTGTATACCGGAAATGCAATCTCTGTGCACAAGATAGTTATTTCATGCACACCAGATAACTATCTTGTGCACACGTGTAACGAAATAGCATTTCCGGTACAGAGAAGAGGCTGAATTTCCCGGTCCACCTTAAAGTGTTCAGTAATTTTCAAGCTAATTCAGGAACTGAAGATTTGAACAGATTTAGCATACTCTTCTGTAAACCGGAAATGCTGTCTCATGCTCACAAGATACCAGCACTTTTTTTTTCTTCATGTCCGTATAGGGGCCCTGTAATGTACTGGATCTTTAAATTAGAAAATAGAAGAAGAAATAATTTCACATTTTTAATGTTTTCAGTGTCACAGGAAAATACTTCTTCATCTGATTTTATTTGACTTTTATTAAAACCCTTTGGACTATGACATACTGGTCAGACCCAGGAACATCATTTTTTAACCATTTTTGCTCTTCCAGCTGACTTTATAATATATCATGGAGTGTGCTAAACATGACAGCATCAACTTCTACTATTGCAGTATGTCCAAGTAGTAAACGTAGTTGTCTTTGCTTTTTCTACACTTGCCAGTTTTCTCATTTTTAGTAGTTCATCTGCAGCAGGGAAGTCAAATTCTGTACTGCAAATATTACTGACGTTAGAGGATACACATGTGTTGTTATTGAGAGTAATCATATGAATGATTTATGTAAAAATGGCTACTGAATAGAGGGGATTTCATGTGCTAATATTAACCAGTCTTAGTCAAAAAGGAGGAAAATGATTAGTTTCATTTGGAAAAAGAAAATAGAACACACTTCATGAATTTTAGTAGAAAGTATTTATTACAGAGGACACAATATTGTGGTGAATGAGAGGAAGATTTATTTAAAAACAAGATACTGTGAGCAGAATCCTCTCAGGTGAAATCTGCACTTCATGCCTGCACTTGTGTGAAATGTTTTATTAACTGTTTTTTATGTGACAGTTGCCTGACAAGAAAACTGAAGAGCATTAAATGAACCACAAATTATTAGTAGTTCAGCGACTGCATGTTGAGCACAATGTGTGACTTTCCATTCAGTGTTTTACAGCAGGAACTTAAAGTGCCTCATATCAGTGGAGGAAAACTGAAAATCACATCTCTGAGTCCAACTTGAGGAAACTGAAAAAAGTTTTTATTTAAAATGATGCATCACAGTAAACATGTAGTGATCTTCTTTGGACACTAGAGAGCGCTGCCACCTTATTAAAGGACAAGCTCCCCCGGTAGTAACCATTTTAAACACATGGCCTTCAACCATAGATAAAGCAGTCTTAATTAGAAAATGCACTGATGCATCCTTATGTAGGAAAGCTGGTATCAAATCATAATCAACTTGTCTGTGTGTATTTCCTTTTTATACAGGATGGAAAAATGCTGCAGAATTTGAAATGTGTATGAAATCTAACAAAGAGGGGTTTGCAGAAACACTGTAACAATCCCAATATACTTTGCTGTCAAATTTCACAAAATTCATTTTCATTCTGTCGCATAATCAAAAGCACGCAAACATAAATGGAAGTGGATGGGTGTGTGTGTGAAAATGCAGGAGTCTGTTCTCGACTGACAAGTGTGTAAATCAAACAGACGCCCTTTTTTCTGCAGTGCACATGTGTAACCAGTATAAATAAACTACCAGCGACATCATAAGCATACCTTTCCTGTCGGCTTATGTTGAGAACAATGCATTGCTAACAGACTGCCTGGGCTCCTGAAAGAGGACTGACACCATGACTGCATGTTTTATTCATAGGATAAAAACCACAAGGCTGTAATTGTCACCCAACAATGAAAATTACTATTATGCTGCACTGCCCTTTTGTTATGTTACTTTATAACTGAGTCACACGCTAGGTGTAGGTGTAAGTTTAAGTATTTAGGTACAGTGATAAACCTTTACATTGTCAATTCACAGGACAAACACACAATCTGACCTTTGTTGATGGTGTAGATTAAAAAAACAAAAAGCTAAATGCAGCACTGAACGTGACGTATGTTCACACACTCATGGGAAAATCTTCAAAACCTCAAAAAAACTGGAATGCTAACCACAGAGGTATCACATGCTCCAAACTGTCCATATCCTCTATACTCTCTGTCAGCTGGAGCCATATTGAAGAGATCTGATGTGATGCATGACCAAAAACTGCTCTAATATGTGCTTGTCAGCTCCAAAAAATATATTTATTGTTCTTGATAAAAATCATCCCCAATTTCCTCATTTGGTGCATGCACAAACACACCTCTTGTGATCTACTCAGCAACATCTCAAGTCAGAGATCATGTTGAAACACATTCTTGGAACGCTCCTCCATACAGAAAACCTCTACTGCATTAACATCTGATGCAGATTTGACCAAGTTAGACAGTAAAACATATAAATCTTTAATTGATGATGGACGCTCCTGTATCTTTAGATAATAATTTAAAGAGACTTCTGGGAAATACAGCACAAAAATGTAACCATGTGAAGGCAGAAGGGTAGCACTTGCCTTTTTGACTGGACAACCCCATTTTCTTCCTTTCTTTGTGTACTGTAATTTATTATCTTCATTTTCGAGATTTCACTCGCATGTTACAGCTTTATATGTAGATCTCAGATCAGTGTTTTTGGAGAATTAGTGACACTCGAGAAATGATTAAAGTGGATGAAACAACCTCGGGAGTATTTGTTACCTAAATCTCCAGAGTGACCCTCTTATCCTCTTTTTACACTGAATCCATAGAAGGAACTGATAATAAATGTTCTGCCAGTAACTGATTTTCACGGGAAATTTGAAAGGGAAACACGAGTAGTCAAAGTTTTTCGAGTCAGTCTTCATGTACTGCCACTAGATGGCGCAACTGACCCGTGGCAGACCTTTAAAGCAACCTGTTCAGGGCAGACCGGACAATCCAACATTAAAAATCCTCCTGAGTAAAGGCCAGTGCAGGAGCCCCTCTCCACCACCCCCAGACTAATCATACATTGTAAATAAATAAAATAATAGACGTAAGTATCTTATTCTTACTGATTTAGTTGGTAGAGAATGGTCTCAGACCTGTGAAGCAGTCTTCAGGTTGACTGTATTTCACTATAATATCATATAATATTTTGTAAGCACACCAAAATATAAACGCTTTAGCGATGTGTTTGCTGTTATAACTAAATGACAGTGGAGACGTGCGCGCGCTACTTGATATTCTTAATAACCTAATTATGGCACAGAGTTCCTTCTTGTTTCTTTTAAGTAGCCTATCAATTAAGTGATTTATGTCATAATTTCTAACAGTAATATCTGTGGTCTATCATGCGAGATCAGGCTATTAAACGTGCAGGGATGATAACCAGCCACATTGAGTTTGATATAAATATGTTTCCAGGCTAATTTTGTTCCAATTTTATTCATTACGCAATTCCTTATTATCTCTTACCGCACTATAGACTTTACAGTAGCCATGTGACCAAGTCAAACACTTTATCTCTGGCCCCTCAGTGAGCTCTCACCCAGGGTTTGTCCTTTCTGCTCTGTTGTGCTGTGGTGGTTAATAAAGCAGCGCTGCAGCCGCTTGAGGGCGCCGCGTCTCGGTACGATTACAGACGCATTGTCGCCTTCCGTGCAATAAAATGGAAGATATGCCCACTGAAGGCGCCAGGTGAGCAATAAGACAGGCCAATTGAGACAGTTTGTATCACGTTTACACCTATTCCCCAGCGCCAGTCCTGCTACACATTAACCAGACAATATACAAATAAAGATATGGAGTTGATAAACTCATGACTCGAGGTGCAATAGAAAGGGTAATCAGGGGATGTCGTGTCGTCTTTTCACTCTGGCCGAAAGTTACACTTCTTCAGTGTGTCATGCTGCTTCCATCAATGGTGTCAAATTCATGCGGGTCCACTCATGCTGTCGTTTATTCAGGAAAACCTCTGAAGCCACCTGATGCATTTGATGGTAGAAAATTACTTTATGTGATTAAAAAAAAACAGTGCGTAAAAACTTGTCTTGTGCGTAATTTCATTTTAGATACAACTTTTAAATATCAAGTCAAAATTTTAATATATAACAACTTTAATACCTTGCAATGGGTGATGAGACCAGTAAATAGTGCTTAGTTATGGTGTGCGTCCACCTTGTCCAGGTATCAATCTCAGGTATGATCCCCTAAACTGAGAGGATTTTTTGGAGGGTCCTAACTTGCCCTGACTTATCTTAATTGGACTCTTTGATCACAACCTGGACTGTTATCTCCACATGAGTTTTCTGAAGTGGGCAAAGAGTCTTCCCGCACCTCCCCAAACCAAGCAGAAACATGGTTGCAGCTGCTTTTACGCGATGTCAGGGTGTATTACGCAGTGCCAGCCTGCTATAGGCCTGCAGGCGAATTAAATGCGTAAAGATCATTATTAGTAATCATTGGATAAAACGAGGGACACACACTAAAAAAAATGGCATTTCAATGTTTTATTGAAACTTTCAAGAACACGATGTCGATGTTGTAAACTAGACATAACTCCAATACAACATAACCCACTGACAAATTAAGAAACACAAAAAGAAACCTTCATATTTTCGATTATGCGGCACTTTTACGATCGGATTCGCAAAGTATTTTTAATAACAGAAAAAAATGTCCACTTTCGTCACACTTCAACGACACTTCTTTTTCTCTGCTCCAAAAAAAGACAAAAATATAAGAAAAGATATTTTTTTCAAGCCATTGGTGCAGTGCGTTGTCGCTTTTTCATTCGTTTTAAACAGTAGCAGTTCACACACGGGGACAACAAGTGAAAATACAATGGCACATGAGTGTGAATAACTAGCTCAGTGAATATTTGGGGAAGGGATAAAGTCCATATTTTAAAAGGGGGGTATAAATGCAGATGGCAACAAAAGGATAATAGCCCACAAACTATCTTTACACAGGTATATCGAGAATAAATTAAGAACAGATCCCTAGAAACAAACTACTCCGTTGTATTTACACGCAATAACAATATGAAATAATTACATAAATATTTTATATATCCCTATTTACACTGATGACCAATACTACCTTGTATTTTTTGTAATATTTACTTTAAATGTCTGCTTCCCTTTGCCTGTTTGGGCTAAATTACGCATGCTTGGGTCATAGTTGTGTCCCGGAGCACCAGTCATTTCAGTTTTCTGATTTCAAAAAGGCATGAAGAAAAACATTTTTGTTTATTAGAAAGTGATAACCTAATTTAGAAGAAAATTAAAGAGAGCTTGTTAAGTGTTAATTATATTCAAAAACAGAATATTTTCCATACGTTTCGTTTTTTAGTGTTTAAAAAAACATTCGATGGTGTGGTAGAGCGCATGCAACATTTGTTCAATCAGTCAATTAATGGTGTACAACAAAATACAGCAGTCTTTTAAAGAAGGTAGGTCAAACGGTAGTGAATTCAGATAAGTCGAATCATTTTCAGAGTGCATATTAAAACACATTATTTCTCCTCGTGTACAATAATAAAGTCAGGAGACAGGACACAGCAGCAACTTCTCCTAAATCTGTAAGTCACACCCATGCCAACTTCAGTTTCAATACTTGTACGGTATTCAAATGACAGGATAAAAGTGTTTAATTTAACAACGAAAGAAAGACAGAAAAGAAAGAAAGAAATATACATATCAGATGTGTATTAAACAAAGTGCATTTCAGAAACTAAAACGTCCAACAGTTCACGTTTTTTAGTTGTTTTTTTTTCCTTTTTAAAACCTGCGTGACTCTAAGACGTGTCGTCCTATTGTTAATGTCTTCATCACGATTTTCACTGTTGATGGCAACAACAAAATAGAAGCAGGTTGTTTGTTTTATTTAGAAAAAAAAAAATATCCTAGGGGGACCCGCTCCGGGGCCTGTCCTGATTCGAGTCGAGTCCACTGACCAGGCGCTGAATGCTTTGCAGCTCGTTGGCGGCGTCCTTCTCCGTGCAAGTTTTTGGGGACATGGAGACCGACCCCGAGGATATCGCAGATGAGTGACTGGTCACCTCCGACGTGGAATCCAGGGTGACAGCAGACACGG
>OOFC01006952.1:2287-20120 GCA_900323345.1 Pseudochromis fuscus
CCCTTTACACTTTCTGGACTACCTGCTACTTCATGTGGTGCAAAGACAATGCAAAGAGAATAAGTGCCAAGTTTTTTGCCATAGAGTACTTTCTTTGATTGACTTCATACTCAAGAGGTAGTTTCAACTAATCCTTACTGAATTTTCAGCTCTCTCATTTTATCAAAATAAATAAATAAATAAATAAATACTTTCCATGTGAAGTATTTTTCTTCTATATGTTGGATTAAATATTCAGCATTCTTGCACCTACACAGTTCACACTTGCTGTGCTGCTGCGTAAACAGATTCCTGCAACTGGATTGGCTGGACTGAAATAGACGTACCTCCTGTGCCTTTTTATCGAGATCCAATAAGACTCTTATTGTGGTTTTACCTCCTTCCTATTCACTGTATACGATGACTGTGCTCATGCATGACATCTGTTTGTGGGTTTTTTTGTTTTTCTTTCTGGCTGTCATTTCTTATGTGAATCAGATGTGTTTAAATGTGACACTGCTGTGCTGCGTGTGTGTTGGTATTAACTCTGAGTAGGTTGGTGGTATGTGGGGATAGTGGTGTTTTCATTCTACTCACTGGTGTAGTCTTTCATTTTTTTTCACTGCCACTTGAGCAACAACTAATATTTACCGTATTTTCTGCAGTATAAGCTCCACCTAAAAGCCTTTAATTTTCTCAAAAACCCACAGTGCGCCTTATAATCCGATGCACCTTATATATGGATCACTATTGGTTAATTATGGCTACCGTAGTCAGGGGGTGTATATTGTGATTGCACTAACGTTTGATTTACCGTAGCGGTATCAGACTGTTTCTTTTACGTGTTTACTGAATCAGGGAAAAGTTCCCTCCACGTTTGTGATGCACTAACTACGTGATAAAAAGTTGCACTACCTGTTGTACCTTGCTGTTGGTAAAAGATAATACTATGTCACTGACGTTACCTCAGAGAAAAAATAAAACAGCTGTTCATGTAGCTTTGAACTGTGACAAATGGAGATGGAAATACATTGTTTTCAACGAAGGCGGCGCAAATACGGTACCGTATTGTGAATGTACTAGCTTGTTTTGGGAGTGAACGGAGTTGTCAGAACGTTGGTTTGTTTTCTATTAATAAAGTTTGACTGACTGACTTATCTGACTGTTTTGTTGACATTCACTTTAGCTTCATCTAGATGGATGATAACACAACTCCAGACACTACAGTAGTTTCTATTCTATGCGCCTTATAGTGCGGAAAATACGGTAGATGATTTGCTGTGGTGACCCCTAAAGGGAACAGTCAAAAGAAGAAGGAACAATGTCTGTACTCATGTTTTTTTTACCACATATGGATGTTTCTGTATTTCACTGGATAAGTAAAAACTTTGACCTGCTGAGGCTCCACATGAAAAACCATGGCAACCATGGACATCTGTAATAAATCTCATGGCAATCCATCATATAGATGGTTGAGATATATTAGTCTGGACTGATTGACCAGCTTCACTATTCCTAAGTCCACAACACTAAAGAAAACTGTCAGGTTGCCTGGTTATGTGTTAGCATATCAAACTTGTTTAGTGGCATGTGTGTTTCTCTCCCTGTCCCTGCATGTGCTGCTCTCTCCAGCTCACTTTCTGACTTCCTCTTTCTTTTTGTAATGTAATGAGTTAGATTCATCTGTCGAGGGCCAGCTGGCTCGACTTTATAGGCTTGGAAGTGGAGACCCCTGTTGCAGGTAAATGGAGACCCCGTCTGCAAGGTGCAGCGCTTTACAGGGGTCTAATCCAGCTATAAAGACACAGAGGAGAGAGAGAGAGAGGAAAAGAGAGAAACAGTGAGTGTTCTCTTACATTTGCCCACTCTCTTTCCTTCACACTGGTTTGATCTGGCCTCCAGTGCCATCGGTTTAATATATTTTTCCATGATTTAATTGGCATTTGTATGCCTCCAGTTTTTACACTCATGGGGTCATGGGGTTTGTTATAAATGTGGTAAAAATTAGTCGTTTTTCTGCCCCATACATGCTTCTGTTCATTACTGCTGAGAAGCTGCGCCCACACAAAAGTGCAGACATGGACAAAATATGTTTTATACATTACAGGGATAGCATAAACTTGTTGTCAGGTAAGAATGTTGATTTTAGACAAATCCACTAAAGCTTTGATTACTTTTAGTTATCCCCCAGCCCCGTTTTTATTTGCTATGAATACAATACTTGTGCTCTTTTAGTACAAATCTTGCCTTTGTGTACTATAAGGTGTTTAGTAAAGTTTAAAATCAGTCCTATTAAAACAAGAGCCCGCCTTCTGTGTCACCCACAAAATGCAATACCAATTACTTCCAAGGTTTAGCACATTTTCCTCAGCAGCTGCAGACTACATTGTCATCATCTTGTAAACTACAAACACAAAATATGCAGGTGGTCTCTATGGGCGAACTGAAAATGTTGTACAAATGAGCAGATGTCACGATGTAGGCTCCTAGAAAGCGCTTTGATTCGCGTCCTGCTGCTGAGGCCTGTCCTGTGTTTATACGTGCCAAGCTTTCAGGGTGGTTGCAGCGGCTTTGGGCTGGTTCTGTTGTTTTCCCTTTGCACTGGCATGGCCTTGGCCACGTTTGATGGTTGATTGAACACAAAAACACTTGACTGCATTCTGCGAGGAAGCCGTGAAACTGTCAGCCCTCCATCCCCCCGTGCGCTCAAGTCGAGACTGACAGTGGTGGACAGACAGATTATCTTCTAGACCTCAACACTTTAAACTTAACAATCCCACGTTGACAACCAGTAGAGAAGTGCTGAGTGGTAAATGGACGAGTTTTGGGAAATGAGAGTCGGTCTGCTTCTCAGGGCTCCTCACATTCAGCCCTCCCTCTCTCTCTCTCTGCAGGTCATCAGTCACACCCAGGTTAATGAGAGCTCACTCACGCCTGTGCGCTTGTTTACTCTCTCATAACAGAGCTCTTAATGGAAAACAGTAGCGGCGGTTCAAAACAATCTATGTGAATATTTCCATTTATTTCTGGATATTAAACACTGATTGAGAACCTTGAGACAATCATGGGTATTCGCAATTTTTTGTATACAATATGAAAATTTAAAGGATTATATGACCTCATCATTATGTTTTAAAACTAAATTCTCCAACCTGCTTTGCACATTGACCAAAATGGGACTTGTTTCACCATAACTTATTCCTGTCACTCTCATCTCGCCTGTCAGTCTTCATTCCTTACTTTAATAAAAACAAATGCCAAAAAAAATCACCTTTGATTTGACGGTGTAACTCTAACCAGGCTCCCAGCTTTGATTAACGCAGGCCAGACTAAACTCCGCTTTGCAGCCAGCTGTTGGGGAAATATCCAGACACCCCAGAGATGACCCCACAATTATGAAAATGAAGTATTAATAGCTTCAAATTGCACCCAAATGGCTATCATGCAGGCACACAAGAAAAACCTGTTTGTTTTTTCTTTCCATTGAAATCATTAGCAGAGTTTGGAAAATTTTCTTGGACCAAGTTCAGAGGTATTCTGGACATTTGCAGTGTGTTAAAATGGGGAATGCGTGTGTGTGCATGTAAACCTCTCCATATTTTTCAGTATCTAACATCTAAACCTTAAAGCTCAATCTGACAAATATCTGACAAATACAATGCTGCCAAGTTAGTGTCATATTTGTACGTGTGTGTGTGTGTGTGTGTGTGTGTGTGTGTAACTCAGGACAGGGGGAAGCTTGGGAAATAAATTTACCTTCACCCACGCTGGATATTTTCTCCATTCATCCATCTAATAAGCTTATTATTGACAAGGGGAGGACCAGCATTTGTAACTTGTTTAGCTGAATTTCTAAATTTGATTTAGCCATGAAAAAGTACTTGTAAAGCAAGAAAGGACACATTGTTGTAAATAAATAAATGTGATGTCTTTTTCTCCAGCTGAAGTAGGACAATGCCTTGTTTCATGTCTGCAGTGTTTCAGGTTGGTTACAGTTACCGCTGTTGGGGCTTCAAAGTGTAAAGAACTGAAGTTTAAGAGAAGTTGAGCATTAAAAATCACCACAGCAGATTGCAGTGATATAACACAGTAGAGCAGAGGAAAAAACTAATAAACCTCTTCATCTTTTTTGCAGAGAGAGAGAAAGAGAGAGAGATCAATTTGACTGGTTCAAGGACCAGCTTTGTTTTTTTCATTGAATAGTCCGTGAGATGCCCTCTGAAGTGGATTTTTAGGATTACCTCATTGCTGTTTCCTTCTCCTGCACTGTACATGAGATTTAAGATACTGAGTACTGTGTGATTGATGAGTGAAAATACAAAGGCGACTGAGTCAGTAAAAGATGTTTCGATAGCAGAAATCACTCATGATTTGTTGTAAACATGTCCATGAGTGGACTTATATTTTAGTCAGGGCCCTGAGCGGCTCCTCTGTGGATCCCCAGCTCAGCCTCTTGTGATGAGCCGTAGTAAGATGGATGATACCCTGAAAACAAGACAATTTCCTGGTCTAAGCCCAAGCAGAGGCAAACAATGAGGACATCCAGCAGCATGTGTGTGTGTGTGTTTCTCAGTGTTTTTATGTATGGCATTAAAGGTTTGTTTTTAGATTTTAGTTTTAAGATTCCTGATCCACAGTCCTATTGATGATAAGCTTTATTTTTACAATTAATAAATAAAAGTAAAAATTTAGTGAAATACATAGAATAAAATAAACAAGAATACAGTGTCACTATCTATTTCTGTCCAGGTTTAACACTCCATTCCTCAAATTGCTTTTTCCTTTCATCTTATTTAGTCCCTCCTGACATGTTGGTCTGCTATGTCTCACTCCCATTGTCACAGACTGTCTGTACTGCAGGTAGTTTTGCTGAAGATGCGATTATCACCTCAAATCCTTCTCTTTATCATACTTAATATCCTCTGGACACATCAAAAATGTCTTTAAACTAGTCTCAGAATTCAGATGACCAGATTCACTGGAGATCCTGGTGGGGAGCCCTGTGATAGGCTGGCAACCTGTCCAGGGTGTACCCCGCCTCCTGCCCAATGACAGCTGGGATAGGCTCCAGCAGACCCCTGTGACCCAAGTGTGGAGAAGCAGGTATAGATAATGACTGACTGACTGACACATAAAATAAAAAAAAATGAAACAAAAGTAAGTTCATTGTCCTGCTTTTTTATGGCTATATTTAGGTGCTCACAGGATTCAGTTAAGCTGGGAAAAGATCTTCTGCTTTATTGCACGAAAGGCCGACAGTGAAGTGTTTATTTGCATTTAATCAACACCACAGTGTTTGCCTGACCTCAACCAAAGCGCTTTTGTTGCCTAAACCGCACCACAGACGGCTATGTGGACGTGAACCCCGGTCTCTGGTGTGAAAGTGGAGTGCTTTGTACGCCTACATCCTTGTGCACGAGATAAACAAAATTCGGACCCACGGAGAGAAAAACGGATCCGTAACGTTACTGAAGTCATAAAAAATCCACAGGGATCCCAGGGAGGCAACTCACAAAGCTCAAGGTTAAAGGCAATGAACGTTTTGTTGTTTTCAAAATATTATAAAGTGTTATTGACTTCATTTGCATTTCAATCAACAGCATGACAACAACAGCTAATGGATAAAACAACAGTGCAAATACACAATGAAATGTCAGCTTTGCATCAGTATTACTGTTACTGATCACACTGTATAACCACAATGTCTTCTCTATGTAGTGAGCACTGGTATTTTTTCTCCTTTCTCAAATTCGAGGTCACTATAACTGACCTTAAGACCAATTTCCGATTCTTTCTCACTCCCTGTTTCCTTCGCAGCACCTTGGAGAGTGTGTTGCATCTTGACGGGGACAGGCTGCATTACCTTCCTTTCAGTGGGAGCTACCTCCAGTGTGAATGGCCAGAGAGAAAGATTGAGTTTCCAAGCCCCATATTAATTTAATCACGCAGCATTGTTAACAGATGTCACCACACTGTGCTCGGCCCATTGATCCTTCATCAGCATGTGTTAGTGCAATCAATACTCTCATTAGCAAGCTGTCAGGGCCAAGGAAATGCTTAGAGAGAAGGCCTTTTTCATGTTCGATTACGCTGCGAGCGCTGAGCTGCTGTCCAACTTGGGTGTCGGCGGAGCTCTGCGAGTGTTTCACATCACATGGGGGATTTCTCACCGAAACAAGAAACATCATTTTACATCTGAGCCTGAGAAATGGACGATGTTCACGGACATTCTGTGGCTGATTGTAATGGAGTCTCTGGTGATCGCTGGGGTCAACGAATGTCCAAGACAGACACATTCACACATAGCTAAACACCTCTCACATGTGCAGCACACACATACACACTGTATGTGTGTGCTGCACATGCACATTCTTGCATCAACACTCACAGTGCTACACAGCTGGTGGTGTAGTGTGGACTCTGTGGGCAAGATGCTTACGTACACATTCACAAAACATTTATTTTGCTCCACTTACAGAAGTATTTTGATTTGAGTACACTCTCCATGTGTAGTTTTATTTATGAAGTGCTACGAGTCTTGCTGATAAAAACACATATTCCATCATCCCATAAGCCTGTACACCTGACCCACAGTATCTCTGTTTCTTATTTTACTCACATCACTGGTTTACTAAATCCTTTTATCTCTGTCGAAGGTTGCTTGATTGAATGTCTTCAGTTTGTGGACTTTATGCATGTGGGCTTCTACTGTGTGGATTGGTTTGTAGCAGATGTGTGAGTTGGCCTGGTCCTTTCCAGTGTAGATGTTAGACTGATTATTATATGGTGCTGTTAAAAAGTATACAGACCACTCCTGATTTCTTCTATTTACTTGTGCATCTCTTGCCAAACTTTGTCAGATATTGGAAACAAAAAAGAGAAAACGAATACATCCTGAGTAAACACAAAATACATGATAATTGTATTTATTCAAGGAAAAGAAAATACCTAACTCATCGGTTTAAAAAAAAGTAAATGCCTCCTAAACTTTGTACCACCTTTAACAGCAAACAAATAGTTGGAGATGAAATTTCGACACTCATTCTTGCTTTGGTGTAGCCACATCGGAGGATTTGCTAAAGTAAACTGTTCTTTTCAGGTCCCACAGGATCTGAATGAGGTTCAGGTTCAGCTTTGATGAGGCCTGTTGAAATGTTTGTTTCTTCTTCTTCTTCTTTTTGAGTCATTAAGAGGTGAACTTACTGTTGTGCTCAGGGTCATTGTCTCTGCATAAATCAGTCGTGCTAGAAGTTTAGCTCACACACTGATAACCTGATGTTCTCCATTAGGATTTTCTGGTAGAGAGCCCCTGGCTACTGAGGTACACACATATAGATGGAACTGGGAGAAGGTTGAATACTTTTTTACAGCACTGGATATAGATATATATATATAAATATATATAAGTATACATATTTAGAGTACCACACATGGACAAAAGAGTCACAACCTGCTGTATCTATGTATGTGTGTGTATATGTACTCTCTTACCTCCTGAAGAACATTATCAGATTTATGTATCTCCAGGAAGCCCTCTCAGCCCTCATGTGTGGATATCACTATTACTTAATAGCTGCTAATAAACAATTTATGCCACTTAACTGGGGTAATACATTATATCCTGACACACGGTTGAGTAACCACTTTGACTTTTTCTCCCTCTCCTCTTCCAGTTGTGGAAAACAAAAAACTTGGCGCTCAGCCACAGACAACACTGAGGCCCATTATCTTCTGCGTGCTCGCTAAGGCAGCTTTGAAACAGGGGAAGCTCGGCGAGGCCTCTCTTGCTGGCCAGGTATTAGGTATTGAATAACTGACGAGCACGGTAATAAAATATGAATAGTGTGTTACTAATGAAACATGGATACTGCTGCGGTTCAGTGAGGCTGCGGGCACAATCACCGCCACATTTTGTAGATTTGTAACAGACTTTTCAGCAGTTGCATGGATTTAGCTGAATCCTGATCGTTTGTGAGCATGACGTGCAAATATTGACATCACCGAAACCCGATGAAATAGACATAACTTGCATGTGGCTCGAACATGCGAACATATTTCTGGGTGAAGTTCCAGATGATAGAAAGTTATCATGATAGATTGTAATGATATGATGATGGATTGTATGGTAATTTAATACACCTGATGGGGTCCAGGGGATTAAGTTGAGAGGGTAACATATGCATGTTTTCTGCTTGCACCAGTGCACATGTACGAACAAACGTCACGCAGTCAGACAGTCACGCACACACACACAAACTCCATCCAGCACTCACACATATAACAAATGATTCTCCCTGTACTCCCTTTAGACACACACACACACACACACACACACACACACACACACACACACACACACATGCACGCACTCCTCTGGGTGCTATCAGTCCTGTGTGTGTCTCCAGAGGGAAACTGTATCAGACAACAGAGGTCACGTGACCTGAGGAGTCAGCCTTCCTTAATCCTACTGTCAGCCCTAATTGGGCAGGAGGGGATTGATCTGTGTGTGTGTGTGTGTATGTGTGTGTGTGAGAGAGAGAGAGTGTGTCCTAGATGGCCTCAGAGCTGAAGTTCATATACAAATGGACTCCTGACTTTACTGTCTACTTTGACAGGGAGACAACAAAAATTTTAAAAAACTACCATTTGTCATTGGATCATTTTTATTAATTATCTAATGATACTTTTAAATCTGTTAAACACAAATCAAATTATAAAACAAGTGTTGTTGCCAGGAAGACAGATTTGTTTACCACAGAAGACACATGGTCATAATAACTTCATATATTTCAGTTTGTCATGGCAACAGATTTGTCTCAGTCTCACTCATGCAGCTGATGATTATCACAATCACACAACTCATTATAACAAAATCCAAAATGTTTTGCACTTCACCAGTAGAGGGCAATACTGCTAATACCACAGTGACCAATGCACAACTCCCTCTCAAACACACAAATCACATGCATAATCTCTGCAGAGGTTGAAAGCTGGAAAGTCAGAGAAGATGTATATTCACTGAACAAAGAAGGAAAGTCTAACAAATGAAACTGTGATGTGTCTTGTAACAGCAGAGAGAGACAAGGCAGGCAGCCATAAATCATGACACACATGACCCATCGTTGCATTCAAGGCCAAAGGGATTCATACTTGTAGCTGAGATCCTTTCCATCCCCACTTTTTTGGACTGTCATTCATCTGTGTGCTCTTTACTTTGTGAGGGATGTTGCTGTATCTCTGCCTGAATTATGCATTTTAGAGGACTAGAGGTGAACAGACACAAAAACAAGAGGATAGGAATAAAAAGTGGGTGAAACTAGCCAGACTTGGCTCTGCACCTCACTAAAGGCATCAATCAAAACAGTAAACTCACCTCTTTCACCTCCATTTGCAAGGTTTACTTCTATATTTTTACAATTTGGCTGAATGACAACAACTTTAGTGACACCATGAAGTTCAAGAACATTGTACCGCAAAATAAGTTCCCCTGTATTTCAAACTTCGTAGTGTGTTTGATCATTTTATGGCTAACACCTTTATTTTCTTTGCTTTTTTTAATTCATGCTGGTTGAGATTTAATTGCAAATGCTGCCATTAGCAACTTGACCTACATGTAACTCTGCATTTTGACTGGCTACTAGAAACATTTCTGTGATTAACCTGGAATGACGAGGCAATGCAACAAAACCAAACTACCCAGATAAATAATCAGTAAACAAAACTAATATTAACTTGCACAAAATAGAAAGAAGTTTGTCTTTGAGCTTTCCTTGTTTATGACACTCAGTGCTGCACCAGATCTAATGATGAAATGTCTGCTGAGATCTCCTCTGTTGACCCAACATTTCAGCACAGATCAGTGATGTATGTATGTTTTTCTTAATTAACCTTTACATTTAGTTGCATTTGTACATGTTATTAAAAGTATTTGCCTAATATTACAGCACAAATGACCCAAATTGTTCTAATGAAAAAAATGGATAAGTGAGATTTATGATGAATGAATTAATCTTTTTTGTAATCTCTCTTAACATTTCTTGAACGACAGATGTACTGTTCTTGTGTAGAGCTGTTGTTCAGACAGGTAATGAGCTGAGAGAAACATGACCACAGAAACCGCTGTTACGCCTGATCTGGTTGCACACACATAGCATCAGTGTGTGTTACCCGCTGCCTCTGTGAATGCTGCAATGTGTCTATGCATGTTATTTTGTGTATTTGTCTAATACCGGTATGGTGTGTGTGTGTGTGTGTGTGTGCATTCTCACTGTAAGATAGCAGTTCTGAGGTCAGAGCACCTGTGTTTATTTGTTTGCCTAGCAGATGCCCTTATGCAGGGTACTCAGCTTGTGGGTCATTTAACACATCCACATGTTTATACAGCTGGATATGAACTGATAGGAGATGTGCAGTTAAGCAGTTTAATGTTAAAGGAGGCAGAAAGGAGGTCTGACTTCTTTTTCGGTTTTGACTACTTAACAGTGACTTCCACTCCACACAGACTCCTGTCTCTCCATCATTTGTTAGGTATCCGTCCATTCTCCACCACCTATGCCAAAATGCACTGCTCCACATTTCCAACCCATCCTTTCAGCTCTTTTTTGCTCTCCAGCCTTTCACTTCCCCACCTCTCTCTCTCTCTATAGTCCATTGTGTAATTCTTTCTCCCTCACTCTCCCATCTCCATGCCCACCATACCCACCTCTCTTCTACCTTTCTTTTTTCCACCGCCTATATCCCTCACTCCTCCCTCTTGCTTTTTCTCCATACATACAAAAGCCACATGGAGGGTCTGCTTCTAATCTCCACATGCTGTGGTCTCCATTTGTTTTGCTGGTCCAGGGACCCCACAATGTAGTTTCCAGTGCCCAGGACCCACTGAGTGCAGATTTAATTAGATAAGGCGAATGGTGGAAGGAGCTGGAGAATTGAAATTGGACATGGGGGTTTTACAAGGAGGGCTGGTTGGTCCTCGGCACTGCATGTGCTCAGCGCAACAATGCACTTCACACTGAGAGGGGCAATGAGAAAGTGGAAAAGAAGGGGGAATGAGAATGAAGAATGGAGATGACATACTTAACTCTACCCTGGTAGTCACTAAGGGTGTGTGCGACTATTGTGCTCCCAGTCGATATGCTCCTGGTGCCACACCTACTAATGCCACTGAGCCTGTGAGTGTAAAGGTTTGTGCTATGTGTGAAAGATGGGAATGGTACATTCCTATGTACATTACATGTGAAATTGAATTTATTTAAATTTATCAACATTCAATTTGGTAGATATGACATAATCTCAAGCCTAATATACATCAGTGCTGCGTCTCAGTTTACTGCCTTTTGGCGCCAAATGTGTTTATGCAGTTTTTTCTTTCTCTGCAAGTGTGTTGTTAATATACAGGAAACAAAGGTGAATTATCAAAATATACTCTAGCACAGTAAAAATGCAATTTATGTCTCAGGTAAAATTGTGAATAATTATTAAAATGCTCTGTGTGTGTGTTAGTTTTTAACTTAAACTGTAGTTAAATTTGAGGTCCAGTCGCTCTGCTGTGTGTTGCTATGGGTACATTCAGAAGTGAAATGAATGTACTATTACAAAATAACAACATCAAAAACAGTAATTTCCTTCACAGATAGATTTCCAATATTGTTGCAGGTTGTTTTCCTGTTTGAATTTTTATGGGTTTTTTTTGTACATTGTACATTAAACACTGATTGGCAGCCTGCTAATATTTTGTAGCTATGTTTGTTTAAATTACTGTTCTATGCCATTCACATTACATGGATGTGAGTAAGAGCTTCAGAGAAAAGAGGCACCTGAACCAGGCACTGGCTGAGCATCAATGGATGATGACAGCTTCTGAAAAGCTGAAATACAAAACTGTGTGTAGCGTGTAGATGGTGCTGGCTGCTGTGTTCACACTAATTGGGCCCAACCAGCCTTAGCTATTCCAACTTTAAAATACAATACAGTTTGAGAAATGTCTCCTTCTTATAATCTCACATTTTTCTCATCTTTCTCATCATTCACTTGTGTACACTTTAAATTCTATCTTCCTTTAATCTGTTGCTCTTACAGTGACAGTCGTGTGAGCAGAGTCAAACAAACACAGAAAAGCAATTTGCTCTGCAGGAAACAACCACAAGTGAAATTATGTCTGCCATCAAAGGCCTCATCTTGATCTATTTATTTATCTTGAAAATATACAGGGAACATAACATACACTTGAGTTTCACAAGTAAAAATTTGAATATATATGTACACTTTTTTCATGTAATAATTGAACTGTGTGGAAAGTGTAAGATTTATTTACTCGTACATTTTACTTGAATATTTGAAAACCATTCCACATGTGTTGAATGCAATGGGTTTGTCTTTAAGAGAAAATTAATATCAACTCAAACTATTTTTATTTTACTATTTACTGACAAATCATCAAACTTTGACACAGTATATCCCCGGCGCATTGGGTAAAGGGGTTTCTTTGTATTGAACTGTATTTTGGTTGTGTGATTTCTGATGAAAGTGGCACAGAGACACAGTGTTAACACTGTTGCTGCACAGCAACAAGGTTTGGTGTTCAAACCATGGCTGTTTGAGGCCTTTCTTTATGAAGGTATCCCCTGAAACTGTGAGGGTATCCAGCTTCCTCCCACAGTTCAAACACAATGCAGATTAAGTAAATTCTCCAAGTCATTTATTCTCAGTGTATGCTGATCACATTTCAATAAACCAAAAATCACTTCCAAATCATTTGCATTCTCTTTTTGAATAATGCAATCACATTTTTAAACCTCTTCCAGGTTGGCTAGCATACTTACCTTAATATCCATGTCACCATAATCAAGCCTTTATCTCCAAATTAAAACTCTCTAGAGGAAACAAAAGTGTTCTCCTTTGATGTGGAGCGAGTGTCTGCACGAAAAATGAGCATAACAAGTGTCTGTGGCTGTCGTGACTGTAGGGGAAGAACCCTGCCATCATGTAGCTGCAGCTGTTGGATTTCTTAACTGGAGTACGACTATTAGCAACACAGTTCAGCTGTCCCTGATTACAGAGCACAGATTGTCCCAGATAGTTATTAAAAACTTTTTGGTCTTTCGATTGTCTCAGATAGTCATTAAGATCATTGGCAGGTGGAGGATGTTTGACATGACTGTACAAAATTCTTGATGAACATCAGTGTTTTATTTGTGAGGACTTTCTTGTACACATGATACACTGTCATACAAGTGAGATGCAGATAAACGGATATATTTGATACTCCTCATTGTTCCAATTAATTCAAGGTCTTTCTTTAAAGTATTATTGGCAGCACATGTGGTTTCAGGCATGTCTGCTGAACGCTCCACCTCACTGAGCACAACATACTGAACTCTCTGTACCATTGGAGCTGTTGTGATGCACTGCTCCCAATTGGTCATTCCCTGCCAGGCTTATTGGGGAATTATAGTGGTTTTGACTAAACAAGAGCCAGTCATACTACAAGGGCTACAGTATAATAACGAAGCATCCTGTGTC
This sequence comes from Pseudochromis fuscus, assembly GCA_900323345.1. NCBI lineage: Eukaryota > Metazoa > Chordata > Actinopteri > Pseudochromidae > Pseudochromis > Pseudochromis fuscus. Next base: position 15,788 of record OOFC01006952.1, read on the forward strand.
TTGGGGTCAGAAACAGGGTGTACTACTTGTCTTCCCTATACCGCCCTGATGTGTTGAGCTTTCTCTCACCGTTTCCCCCTTGCTTCCTTACTTCCTTCCTTGCAGAACTCCTACACAGATATATTATATTCTATACATTTTATGGTTTTATGGTTTTATCTATGGGCAGCTGGTAGAACGGGTCGCCTGTGAATCATAAGGTCATGGGTTCGATCCCCAGCTCCTCCTGTCCACATGTCGAAGTGTCCTTGGGCAAGACGCTGAACCTAAGCTGCCAATGGTGGCTAGCGCCTTGCATGGCAGCTTGGTAACCATTGGTGTGTGAATGGGTGAATGAGTTGCCTTGTAAAGCGCTTTGGGACCTAGCTAAGGTCATGAAAGCGCTATATAAATGTACTCCATGTACCATTTATCTGCCTGTCCTTCAGATTGCAAAGCTTTTCCCATCTCTGATACAGACTTTAATCTCTACTGAAGGTGTGTTTTGTTTATAATCTCTAACATTAATGAGAACTACAGATATATAGATATATAATTGGTCCACCTGACTTTAACCAGCTTCAAAACCTGATGCAAACTTCACAAGTAAAGCTGATGCGTCACATGTCCAGCTGGTGATCAATCAACTCGCAGCCAGATGTTTTTTTCTGGTGTGGTGTGTGTGCAGGTGTTTGCTGTCTGTTTGATTGTCTGCCTCACCCTAATTGTTGTCACCTGTGACGTATTGTTTTCTCCCCTTGTCTATTAATGTTTCCCTTTCTCCAATGTAAGTCTTTTTTTATTTTTAATTTGTTTGCTCCTGGTTTTTGGCGTTACCTTTCAACCTCGTTGCTGTGCATCAAACTGCTTTTTGTGATTAAAGAAGTTTGCTTTTGAGTCCTGAGGTCTGTTACCAGTCATTAAAGCTGACATAAATAGCCACCTCATGTATTCCCTTTTTCATAAACTCATATTAAAACTATAGAGATTATTTCCCTTTGTTTGGTATTATTTAGAAGTTATATATCCATCCAAGTATCACAAGGTCTTGGAAAAGAACAGAAAATGTCATGAAATGATAAAAGTGGATGTCTCACTCTTTGAACGCACAGTACACAAGTATCACTTTTCTGCCATCAGACTTCACAGACTTGTTGTTCTGTGTGAACTGTCCTCTCTGTTTATGTTCACAGATTCCAGATGAACTCTTGCTGAAAGGACGGTGGCCAAACATCTGTGCGCTGGCACTGAGCAGTGACAGGTCTGCTGCAGACTGGTAATGTGCACAGAAAACATGCAGGCCCTCTTTATACACACACACACACACACACACACACACACACACACACACACACAGGCAGTATGTTACTATACCTATGAGGACAGGTTCCTCCTATTTTAGGTAATTTGAAACAACTAGAAAATCATTTTAATTTTAAAAGAAGAATAAATCTGTGTTACAGCAACAAGAACAAAAACAACGCCTGAAACCCAAGCTGTTCACCCAGAACTAACTTCAAACTAACTCCAGTGCAAATGAAGACAACAACATGTCCGTGTGTGTGAGGACAAACTCTCTTGTAAAATTAGAAATACATGCTTGAGGGATAAAAGACAGAAACACCCAAAGGCATCTTTGTTGCATCCATTCCTTTCCTCCCGCCTCCCAAACCAAATCATAAACATAACCTACATTTGTTTTTTAAACCCAAGCTGTTAACTTTAAATTAACTTTTCCCTCGTGTAAATGTTGATTTATATATTTGACATTTTCTGACAAATATAGAAATAAAAGGACGCACATGCTCACACTGCAGCTCAGTGAAAGGGGATAAAACACACACACCTACTGCACTTCTGATGTGTTTTCTTGTGTTTATGAGGACATCTGCTCTTTGTAAACACACAACAACAGTGGACACATGCACAATATGTTCTTACAGGGAGAAATGATTCAAGTAATTTTCAGATTTTTTGCCACAAACTGAGACAGATTTCTATCTTTGTGAGGACATTTGTGCAATTCATGCACACACACACACACACACACACACACACAGTTGCTGGTCTTCTCTCACCAGCTCAGGACCAGTCAGGCCTGAACGGTAACTCAATAGCAATATTTACTCTGTCCGTACAGTAACTCAATATACAGCCTGGGCTCGGCGAGTGTGTAAATGTGTGTGTTTTTTATGTGCATGCCTGCCCTGTGCTGGAGTGTGATGAGCTGGGAACACACACACACACACACGTACTCCATCAACCTGTTTTGCTCTGTTTGTTGTGTGTTTTATTAAGCCCGTGTGTGTATGTGTGTGTGAGAATTAGAGCGTGCATTGCCGTTGAGTTTTGTCAGCTGTATGGTTTGGTGTTGGCTGTGAAGGCAGAGCGAGGCCCCGCCCCCCTCGCCCCCATCTGTCCAGTAAGAGTGTCACATAAAGTCCAGTCTTTATTGATGGTGCCGGTGCCAGATGGCAGATTTATGGAAGATGAAAGCAGGAGACTAATCAGATTTCCAGTCCTGTTTGGGGCTAAAGTTTCCTCGTTCCTTAACACTTTCCCTGCTATGCCGAGCGTAACCCCAAACAGCGCTCCAAACAGGAAATTACAGACACGCCTGGCACCCTTTGTAGGTGTGTGTGTGAGTGTGTGTTTAAGGTCAAAAGTCAGAGCTGTGTGTGGAGGTGTGGGCTTGGTATTCAGTGTAGAACAATTAAGTTTGTTGCATATTTAACAACAAGTAAATGTATTTTAATTAGAATAAATTTCTCTTTTGCTTTAATGTGACTTTATGAAGACAAAGTTGTACAAGTTGTGTTATAGCCGTACACTTTGTGAGGCCCCTTGGATAAAACTGGTGGTATTGTGCATATACACATATATACACATATATACAGTACATGCACAGCTTGTAATACTGAGAGTCCCTAACAAATATTTCAGCCATATTTGATCATTTAAGATAAAGTTGTGTGTTTGTGTTTAACTCACTATGGTGATGTCAGAGCATTTCAACCAATCAGAAAAATCCCCTCGTCTTTCTGATTGGTTGAAATCCTCTGACATCATATGGGTTCATTAAAAATGGCAGCCTCCATGAAGTTCATTTGTTGTATGAGTTTTTTATTTTCAAACATCCCTTTGAAGCAAAGATACTTTTATATCAATGTATCAAATGTTGATGTGAAAACAATGTGACTGAGAATCATCCACAACATCTCTGCTCCTCTCATCTTTACTGAGCTTTATACAGAGTTTCAGCTGTTCACCTCCCACTTTATTGTTTTTATTCACTCTCAAAGTTTGATTTTTGCCACCCACTGTGCACTACTCACTCACCATCAACTAACCAGCAGACACTGTTAGACAAAGATCCTTCATTCAGGAGCTGGTAGAGACCAAACATGGAGCTAAAAGGAAATAGAAAATATTAATGAATTTGTTGCTGTATTAACTGAAAACATGATTGGAGATCAGTCACAAATTGTAAGGGTTCAAAAAAGTCCAGTGTTCAAACTATAGTAGGACTATAGTATCTCTCCATATAGTGTCTGTAGTGATATAGCGTCTAAAATCCACACCAGTCAGTGATGATGCAGAACGATGGTGCAGTCTTCACCTGACATCACTGAACACAGCTGATCCCCAACAGCAAAAAAACCGAAGTTGGTTTTTTGACCAGTTTTGTTTTGTTTTGTGTTTCCTGTCTGATTGTGTATCTGAGATTTCTACAGTTTCTCTTTGTGTCTGTTCATTAATCCAAAGGGATTAACCTGAGGAGTTGGTCTGAATTAACAACCTTAGAGAGCAATCAGTACATGAAGTGAATGTAAACAGTCTGATGAAGCAGATTTATTTACAAATGTAGAGTTTGAACATCGACTGTGTCTGGATGAAGCTAACGTGACATCAACTGTTGGTTTGTGGGCTCTTATTTTGAAGGCAGGAGTTTGGTATCTGAACGTAGACATGTTTTGGAGGCAGAAGTGACCATATTTGGATTTGAAGGGAGGAGTGAGGAGGCGGGTCTGACCTTTGAACCCTAAGATGCTGCTAAATTTGAATGAGACGTGATTTCAGGGCTGCTCTCATTGGAGATCGAACCGCTCAATGAAACTAACCCCGCCCCCACATGGTCGTTTTTGGATGCTTAATATCTCCTTAATGATTAAATGATTTTCAGATGGACCACCTGTCAATCAGATGAACCCCGCCCCTAACTCCTCCCACCAGATCTGTGAGAAGAAGAGTTGACTTTATCTAATGACATCAGAATGACTTGTGGAAAAATGAATTGACTGAATATTTCAGGATTTTTGAATTAAAGTCAATTGGAGCCAGCCTCTAGTGGCCG
>OOFC01006953.1:13559-25712 GCA_900323345.1 Pseudochromis fuscus
CAAACAACTCTTCTAGGCTGAGTCAGTAAGTGCAGACCTGCCACAGTGGGCCTCTAAAGTATAGTCATACAAATACTCACACACACACACACACACACACACACACACACACACACACACACACACACAAACTGACTGAATTTGGAGTAGCAGCAGGAGACTTACAGTGATCTTCGTCTAATCCTATTAATTTACTGTTTGCGGCCTACAGATGGCAGCATACAGCCTCCCACACTGTCAGGCCACACTCAGCCTCCTTTTACACACACACACACACACACACACACTTGGAAAAATAAAAGCTTCTGAGACTGCAGATAAGCACATGCATGTTTTTCTTTTTTTTTGTCCCAGATAATGAAAGGGTCGTGGAGTTGCTTCAGGCCATTAAAGAAAAGAGTGTAACTTTGGATACCATCAGACATGCACCTCATCCGCTGTGTAAGAGCCCTCCGGCACACATCTGTGGTAAGACACATGCTAATGAACATAAACACGTACACTGCATTATCCCTGAGTTATTGATTAGAGTTGTGTCTGATCATTTATCCAATGCAGCAGGCAAAATAAGCTGTAGATGTAATGATGTGTAAAACAACAGCTTCTATCTGCAGCATTACATCTGTAGTGATGTGGATCTTGACCTCATCATGACTAGCATATGCTCAAATGATTGCAGATCCAGCATTTGCTCAGCCTCCCTCTGAATCAGAAGACCACCACAATGTCAGACCACATAGCCCCTCCTCACATTGCCCAGCATCCCCCAATGGCCATCCAAAACCCCTTGGGGACACATTAAGACCAAAGGCACCCCCTTCTCCAGCTGTCTACCCAGACAAGGCCCGGGGGCCCAGTGAGGGACCGATCTCTAAGAGGAGCTCCAGCCTACTGAACAGCTTGCGGCCCCCACTCCCCCTGCACCCTAAAGAGGGTCTTCACAGTGTCAATGGACGCACAAAACCTTGGGACAGCTTCACCCCGGAAGAATTTGCTCAGCAGTTCCATGAATCTGTGCTTCAGTCCACTCAGAAGGCTCTGCAGAAACACAAAGGTAAACGCACACGCCAGGATCTTCTTTGCAAAGGTGGCAAAACACCCCAGTGTGGAGGAAGCTGTTCAAATATCAAAAGGAAACCAGTTATTCTAAAACATAATGCTGCAACTAACAGTTATTTTCATTATTGGTTAATCTTTTGATTATTTTTTAGGTTACCTGATTAGTCATTGTGTCAGGAAAGGTTACATGTTTTGTCTGACTTGCAGTCCAAACCCCAAAGTAAATTCAATTTACAATAACACACAGAGGGACAACAGATAAAATAACCTTTACTTAATTTGGGTACTTATTTACAGAAATATGTATTAATGTGTACTGTCCCTGTTAAATAAAGCAATAAAAACAAAAACAAAAGTCCTAAAAGTCATAACATTTGAAAAGCAGGAATCAGCCAATGTTTGGATTTTTTTATGATACGTGGATTAAATAAAACAATTTAAACTGTTTTTTTTTCTGTTGGAGAATTAATTTTTTTCCCACCTTAAACCTTCAGGTGGAGCCACAGGTGTGTCGGAGTCATCCCACCTCCAGGAGTCCTCTGTCCACTACAACATTCCCGAGCTTCAGAGCGCCCCCGGCCGACCGCCACAGCCGCATTCACAAGCCCACTCAAATGCACAGTCATTTCCACATCCACTCTCGCACTCTCACCCTCAGCCCAACGGCCAGCACTTCTCCGTGCCTCTGCACAACAGCAGGGAGGCCCCAGGGGTGAGGGAGGACCTGTCTGGTCCGGAGGACTCTGAGGAGGAGGAGGATGAAGAGGAGGAGGAGGCTCCAGCTTCAAAGTGGCAGGGGATTGAATCTATATTTGAAGCTTATCAGGAATATGTTGAAGGTAAGAGCCACACTGAACATGCAGTGATTTCAGTGCTGCTAGAAAACTATATACTCTGATGATATACTTAATGATTTTCTTTGTTCTTGAAAAAAGAAATGCTCTGGTGGGGAACATGTAGATATTTTATGTTGCAATCAGACATTTGCAAAGTACAGTGCACATATGTTAATGTGATTATACGTGCTTTACAAGTAACTCAGTAGCTGAGAGAGATAAGATAAATTATAAAACAATGTATTTTGTGTTGTATTCTTAATTTTCCTTTATGAACTTTAAAGGTTGTTTTGTTCTCTTGTCACTGGAGGGCAGTATTCTCCCTCTACAGATCAATTATATGTAAATAAATGTTAAAACAGTGTAACAGAAGGAATTCAAAACAAACTGAAATTACCCTTTTTTTATGATGCATCATGTCATCGGTGCATTCAAAGACCTTTATATATGAAAGATGTAGTTACTTGATTCAGTATCTCTTGTTCACACAGCGCATGGTGTTGCTGCTACAATCTTGTTTTTCTCTAACGTCTTTTTCTTCTTCCTCGTTTTCTCTGATTATGTGTCATGGCTGTAGAGCAAAGTTTGGAGCGACAGGTATTGCAGAGTCAGTGTCGAAGACTAGAAGCTCAGAACTACAACCTCAGTCTGACTGCTGAGCAGCTGTCTCATAGCATGGGGGTAAGACACTCACTAACATAATGCTACATGTGGACATTTGCAGAAGCCAGAAGTTTAGCAGCAAACACCAAATACTTTGTCATTGGGGTGCAGTGGGCATCAGACCTGAATGCACTCTGCTAAAAAAAAAAAATACAGTCATATGTATAAATTTGAATAGTTGCACCTAGTTGGTTAAGTGCTGTATTTGAGATATATTTATAATCCAAGATGACAACAGAGTAAAACTAAATCAGCTACAACTTCTTATTGGATATGAACGATGACAATCCAATCCAGTCTGTTCTATTCTGTTAGTACAAGGTCACCTTGTCATTACTGTGTGAGTTGTTGTGATTCTTACTTTTTGTCTTATTTCTGTGGACACACAGGAGCTGATGTCCCAGAGACAGAAGCTGGCAGTGGAAAGGGAAAAACTACAAGCGGAGCTGGAGCACTTCAGGAAGTGTTTGACGCTGCCACAGACGCACTGGCCGAGAGGCGGCCATTACAAAGGGTACCCTCCAAGGTGACCCTGACACGCCGAACTAATGGCCCCCTAGGCCCCGGCCGCCTCCCCTTTCAGACTGACACCCAGAGTTTATTTTTCATGGCCTGGTTCTCGTGGCTCCACACAAGAGAATATGGCTGGCTAGATAAGATGAATGAATGAATGAGTGAATGAACAGAGCGAATGATCGGTGAATGCACAAGAGACAGGACCATTCAGTGAAGGACAGGCAGTCTTTGGATTGTGGCAAGCCAGGGACTGCACCACAAGCCACTAAACGTGTGCCAATGTAGCCAACCCCGAGATCAGCGAGAGTACGGAGCAGGAGAACCTGAAGATCAACACACACACCTGCTTTTCACATTCTTCAGTCCCTGCTGCTCTATTGTTCAGTCCCTGCATCCCTCACCGCCACAGCTACACAGACAATCCTGCCAATGAGGGAGCAGCTGCCCCTGGAGGGGCGTCGTCACAAGACTTGAAAGCTCCAAATCTCCAAACGAAGGCCTCTGGTCAGTTGGGACTGATTTTACCACAGCGGCCACATGAGCTTTTGAACTGGAAATGCACTTAATGAATAAAAGCTGAAGAACTACCTGGTGGTACTGTGTTACAACAAAGACCTGTTCAAATTAGGGAAGAACTTAGAAAATGCACATTTTTTGGAAAGAATTAAGGAAATGTTTTATTTCGAAATAGAAAATTTGAAAATAAGAATTTTAAAAGGTGCTTCAGCCTTGTATTGTATATAATATGAAGACTTAAAAGAATTTTGTATGTTTTTATTACTTTAATCATTGTTCTTTAAAAGAAAAAGCCTGCCATTTTTATATGTTTATGCTTTTTTTTGGGTTGGAAAAGAAAGCCTTGCTTTTAGTGTTTGTACTGCTGCTGGCCAGAACAGCTCATTTTGAGACATTTAACAGAGTAAGAGAAAGCAGGATGCACTCTTCCTCTTATTCTGTCCTGGCACTGCGCAGCTGAGACCCAGCCACAGCCACCTCATCTGGCCACTGAGCTCAGCAAAACTTCCTGAGACATGGCTCCTGCCCTCTCATCCATCCCTTCTTCCACAGCAACATGTCTTTGTTTTAATGCCCATTTCATCATCTGGTCAGAAACCAGATCCACAGTGACTTCATATCTTTGTCACCCAGCAGATGAAGCTGGTACTTGTTGATTTATTCTACCATTGGACCTTTCCTTTCCTTTGTTTGACACCATAGCATTGGACAATGTTACGGTTTGCATAATGTTACGCCTTACAAGCCCTTATCAGCAGCCATTAGAGGACATAGTGCCAAAATTGATAAAAACAAGACAGTAGAATTTTACATGATGAATTATGATTAGCATTGTAATTGGGTAGCCAAACATTCAAACCAGACTGGCCATCTTCCACTGCTGAAAACCCCTATAATCAAAAGTTGCCAACATGTTCAAAATAACAGACCCCAAATCACACAGAGTCCAACTCAGCTTTTTCTGGTACTTATGAAATTTAGAAAGGTCTGCTTTTCCTTGTTTACCTGTTTACAACCTCGGATTTGGCTTAAATTTCCCTGCAGCTCATGTTGTCCCAGCCTTACAGTTAGATTAAAGATTCGAGTCCCCAAAGGTCGTCAGTGAGAGACCCTTTAGTTTTGATGTGAAATGGTGAAAGATTTCCATTTCATAGTCAAAAAATCTAAAAAAACATAATTTAGAAAAAAGACTGAAGCACAACTACCCCGAACATATTACAAGTGCCTCAAGAAATTTGGGAGCATGTGAATGAGTTGCAGTCCTCACGGTGGACATTGTACACCTAACATCAGTGATCAGGGACTTTCCATTTTACATCCAAGGGTCTACAGTGTGTCACCTGCAAGTCAAGAGCAGACACTAAATTTGTTGATCTAAATGCATCTCTGCTAATCAGTTTACTCATTACTTCTTTTTTTTTTTTTTTTAATAAATGAGGCCTAAGCCAGATCAGAGGAACACAGAGTGTAGTCTGTCATTTTTACAGAGCAGAAGAGAGCCAACAGCGCAGCCTATCAGTAAATGAGGGAGCATGCATGCTGAGGTAAGCTGCCAATTAGCTGGGGAGGATGGTGCAGTACGGTGAGCCTCTCGCTCAGCCTCCCTGTGTCTCCAACCCACGCACGCCCATGCAATAGCCCCATTACTCAGTGGAGGATGATGTCTAGATGCTGTGAAATCCTGTTTTTAAAATGTACTTGTTTGAATTCATTGTAATGTAATATATTCTTTGTTGAATGTAGTAATTAGGTATTTATGAATATATGGCTGTGATTTCAGACAAAAAAGAAAATAAAATATTTGAAAAATGTTAAATATCAACCTGTGTCTGTTTGTGGATACTGCTGTAGTAGGACACAAAACATCTTCACACATTCAGTATTATCTGGTCCTTTTTAAATGATCTTTTAAAAAAAAAAAAAAAAGACATTTAACTTGCTGCATTTGCGTTGGTTTTCCTCCACTTTCAAAGACATCTTAGGAATAGTCATCTACCTCAATCAGCCCAGTAAACCGACAAACACTTGTTAGATCACTGAAACAGAATAATGACATAATGACACACAAATACATTTATTGCCACAAATGAAAAACAAAAAAAATCATGGCTGCTTTAAACTACAAAGATGATTCTAAATTCAATTAAATATACATTTACATGCTTTTAAATATATACAAATTTCACAGCGGTCTCCCTCAGGAAGTATGACCCTTAAAAGTCCTTCAGTTTCTGAGAAGACAGTCTGTTCTGTAAGGGGTAACCCCAGTCTTCCCAAATTCATGGGACTACCTCCGAACCTTTATTTATTTTTCAAAAAGAGGCCTTGAGGTTTCGGATCAGTAGTCTGTAAACTGTCCCTTGCTGGAACCAGGCTGCAGGTTGGAGCGTAGCTTGTACATGCAGTTGAGAGAGTCGAGAAGAAACGCCCGGATGGTGTTGATCTCCATCAGAGTCAGGTTGTCCAGCTGTAGAGGAAGAGAGAGTGAGATGAGCAGCAGGCTCCGTTTTTAACATACAACACAGTAGAAAGGCTGTTTATGAAGCAATAGATGAATACTTAGTGATTTCAAATACAGATGTAAACGGATGAATTAATACGGTTACTGAACCCATTAACACACACTGACCTTTATTATACCACAACAGGTATCTCATCATTTATTATCCTTTTATACTTCTGAGTGCCCTGAGAGGACTTGGTGATGTGGACAAATACATGCACACTTCATTACAGTGTCTTATACAATAATCAGTAAGTGTTTACATACTACCTAGAAATATTAACTTTAATGAGCCAGTCTCAGGCCTAAAGATGAAGAGTCTCAATTATTTATAAGACGCTGATTGTAACTGGTAATCCTGCAGATTAGGAAACAATTCTGAAATTAAGAAGCAATTAAGGCTGGAACGTGTCCTAATGAAGGCTTTTCACTTGAAGACACTTTTTCCAAGTTAACAATTGAAAGGAAGAAAAATATGAAGAATTTCAATATTATTGCAATATTATTTTCAAGTTAATTTTCAACCCACTAATCTCGGATTACAACAAACAACATGACATGGCTACAAAAACAAGTTCCTGATTCCAATTCCCAAGTAACCTGTTAACCTACTGACTTAATAACCAGCTGACAGAAGAGAATACTTCAACCGTTTACATCTTACTTTGGCATGAGCTTCTTGCTGACTGATAAAACTGTCAGCGGACAGGCGGAGTTTGGCGATCCGAGTGTCCCAGATGTCTTTGACCAGTGTGCGAATCTCATCTGCTTTGGGAATGTTGTCAGACGCACTGTGGAAACACACAAACCAGCCTGTAAGGCACATGTAAATGCTGGATTTCTTCAGAGGGATCACTTGTAGAAAACTCACTGATTCAGCAGCATTTTGGTCAGCTCCATGTAGTACGGATTGGGAACAGGCGTGAAGGTATCCTCTTTTCTCTCAAGCTCTCGTATCTCCTCCAGTTTCTCTGCACATTGGAGCAACATATCAGCATACTGTACGTTTCAATACATACACACTGTTGTAGAGTTTTAGACTTTCTCTGGATGTTGTACTATTACTTATCATGAAGAAGCGAGAGAGAGAAGTCAGTTTGAAATCTTTAAAAGGTTTGACAACAAAGACATCAGAAACACCACTGAATATATGTATTTGCAACAACATATAGACAGGAAGAAAAAAAGCACTACTACCCTTTTATTGTAATTAATTGTAATAATAATCCTAATAATATTGATTTTCTTGCTGGAACTAAAGTGACATAATCCTACTGAATTACCTGAGTCCGATTCTAGATAAATGCACGTGTATTTATTATATTTTTACTATTCAGTGAAGTGTGTTAACACTCACATCACTGGAATAATTGATACACAACAGTTGAAACAGCAGAAACAAAATCTGATCCTCAGAAATGTACAGGGATCGTTCATCATGAACAGTATTTAACTCTCAACCAAACACCAACATCCACGTACCAACATCCATCCACTCAGGAGGGACAATTCTGCATTTCTGCCTCTGCTTCAAGTTCAGAGCCAGCCACACAGGTACATCCACAGGAAGTCCGGGGTTGAAAGGACCCAGGTCTCCCTGAGGACAGAAACACACATTTGATTGTACAACACACTGTAGCTCTCACCTGGTCGTCGTTTCTTATACACATCACGTATTTATTCGTTTAGGATAGAAACACTGGTGTCCTGTGTGGAGTACAGCTCGTGATATAACACAACCAAAATAAACTGTGACACACTAATAACTGTTTGGGGTATACTAGCGTTTTTGATGAACGTGAGTTATTTCACCGTGTAAACTAACGCGGTCCTAAAAACACGAATGACTTACTCACCCCGATCAAATAGATTTTGTCCAGACTGAAGTTCGGGATGATCTTCACCATCTCTTTCTCAGCAAGAAACTCTACCTCTGAAGGATCCATGGTTGTTTGGTAACCTGCTTCCCACAACTGTTCACATTTACAATGCAAACTTTTTCCCGCGCTGCACGAGCCAAGGAACCAAGGAAGATTAGGAGCGGACAGTGTCGTCATCAACAGGAACCAGGAAGTAGTGAGTGAGCGTCCTGTACAGTTCGCGCACGTTTACGATTAGTTTCTTTGTATATCATTTCCATAGACTGCATATAGAAATAAACGAATGAAGTGGTTTGTAGATTCTCGTTTTGAAGCAAAGAGATCAACATTGGACGTCGTTATGTTAGTTGTTTGGAGCCAGAAGTGACCATATCTGGATATGAATGGGAGGAGTGAGGAGGCGGGTCCAACCCTTGAACCCGAGGACACTACCCAATGTGTATGAGACTTGACTTCAGTGCTGCTCTCATTGGAGACCAGACCTGCAGGTCCAGCTAAAGCAATATTGACTATGTATTTCATGACTGTAAATGAAACTGTTTTAATTGAAGTCATTTGGAGCCTAAGTTTTCTGGAGCCAGCCTCTGGAGGCCGTCGGAAGTAATGGATTTTTCCCCATGTCCATTTCTATGAACAGTCTGTGGTCATTCCGCGCACCACTTGTATGTGAATCTCAAGAGAAGCTGTAGTTCGGCGGCTGATGACGACAGTGACCAAACCTTTGGTTTTCTTTGTCTGGACCCGGAAAAGACAAGCTGGTCATGTGACGACAATGAAGTTGCAGATTTGTGCCACTAGGTGGCGGCAATGGCTGCTACTAAATATGTCAACAGATTTACACTGAAAATGTTTGATTCTTGTTAGCTTGCCTGTTAGTTACAGCAAAGCAGCAACTACTCTCTAAGGGTCAATAAGGATTCTCAGAACATCCACACTACTCATCTGAAAGTCTGAATAAACTATCATAATCAGCTGAAATCTTAATCTAACATAAAATCCAGGGGCCAGAGCCCAAGTCACTTATTGATACCATCTGCAGCGGTAAAATGTAATGTCTTTTTGTGTCTACGGATCATGTTTTAATATAATTGCGGATGCACAGAGGTAGCATAGTGGTGGTTATCACTCATTCAAGTCAGCATCTAGTTTTTCACAAATTCACAGCAAAAACAGAAAGGTGTCTCAGGAAATAACACTGCTAAATACCAGATATGTATTCAGTGGAAATCACGACTCTCTAAATGTGCCCAGAAATGTATCATTTTCTTATCCAAATATCTTTTTATTATGGTTTATATTTTTATAGTTTTTCAGTTTATGGTGCAGTTGTTTTCTGTTGTTTCTGATATTACTGGTAAAAAAAAAAAGTCTCATTAAATCTGTTCTTCCCTCGCTGAGCAGAATGTGAGATTATATATGTAACATGTTGAACAAAATAAAATGATGGCATTTACCTTGTGGAGGATGGTGGTGACCATCTCAAGGTCCAGACCAGTATCCTCACACTGTAGTGTTTTCCAAGCTCTCCTGGTGTTTCTTCCTCTCCATGACTCTCAGGAGGGAGGAGGTGTTTGGATTCAGTTTTGCAGAGCTGCATTTAGTTTTTTCCTCCATGAGGTGTTGAGGTCTGTAGAGTCTGCTGACTGTGGAATCACAGTGAAAGAAAACAACTGAACTTTTCTAACAAGCTCAGGTGCTGTGTGCTCACTGTGCTCACTTAGAGAAGGACCTGACTGACTCAGAAAATGTCCTGAACTGACAGTGGAGCATCTGTGATGTCACAGCTGTCAGTTATTTGTCCTATTTTATAAGTCACATGAGCAGAAACCACACACAGGTAAATCCATATACATAAAGTGAAATTTTCTCATTGCTCTTATGAACACCTGACTATTGAGTATCTGTGCTTCAACATCTACATTGAACTTAATAATCATAATCATTATTGAACAGAGAACTAAATCACACCAAGATAATCCTTAATATGAATCTTCTTCTTGGGTAATACTCTGTTAGGATATACACTTAATGCTCTTAAAGTTGCATCCTTAAGAACTAAAAGATATTTTTTTGTAAAAGCAAGAAAAACACATTCCAACTGTGGCAATAACAACAGCAATAAGTCATCTCTCTTTTTAACTTCATTCCTAGAGACACATTCATTCATTTTGATTTGCTCTCAATCGACAAAACAGAGCGACTGGATACTGGACCAAACTGCTAAGCAACAGTTCAGGTGTGACAGCCCCACTGCTTCAATCATTGGTTGATAGTTTGTTCTGTAAAATATGTTTTGGATGGACATCTTTTAATCACAGACATTTCTCACTGAATTGCCAGTCTCCATATACAATTGTCCCACGATTATGTATTTACTAGGATAAATCTTCCACCTGCCAAACATTAACATGAGAGTTCTGAAAATATTTTTGTTACAATCCTGTATATTTTACACTTAATCCAAAAATATTCTCACGATTAATCTTCTACCTAATTTAAATTGCTTGTATGTATTTTTTATTTAAATCACTGATTTGTTGTTTCTACTATTATGGAATCATATCCATGCATTAAGAAATAACAGTGTACTTTTAACACAGCTTTACAGTTAGTTAGCAAAGGTCAGACAGGAGCAAACTCCATAAAAACACTTTATTAAGTAAGTCTTCCATTTAAATTGCTACCTCATACGAAGTATAGCTAATCAGAAAATGCATTTGAAGTAGAAAGAATGGTTATTTTTAGCAGTTAAATCTCATATTTCAAAAATGGATTGTGTGTTTTACATATATAATCAGTACTCGGTGTACCAAGTAATGTTAGGATTATGCTGCATACAGAGAATGAAGCTGTGGATTAAATGACATGATTTTACAGTTATTTAGAAGACAGTCACAAAATGTTTGATCTTGGAGATCAGATCAGTTTATCAAATCGATCAATTTAAAAAATTATAGCTGCCTCTTTTCTGTATATAAATCTAATATCCTTAGTTTATAGAATGGAATAATAAAACATCTTGAGCTTTGGGAAATTACAATGGGGATTGTTTTTTTGTGCCGTTTCATAGAATAAAGAATATGTAGATAAATATTCAGGGAGATGTTGGAAATAAGACTGAACTTTGCAAATTCTAAATAGTAAAGCTCATTATTTAGAGGTGATGAAGTTTAAGGCAGCAGTAACAGCACAGGTTCCTCCCAGGATTATTAAGGTACTCTAAGTATTGACATTGTTCTTCTGTGTTTTTACATGACAACTGTTGGTACATACAAGTTTTTTATTATAAATTTAGTCTTGCAAGCTGACATATAAAATGTCTGTTTTTCACTATGCTACTTGTTAACAGTACCTCATGGTCCTGGTACAGGTGTTACTGATACAGCAGCAAAGATATGAATACAACCCTCGGTCGGAAGCTTTTAAAATCATACAAAAGTAAATCAGAAAGCTGCGTCAAGGACTGTTTTTAAACTCGTATCAACCTTTTTTGAAAATGTCAAGGCAGTGATTTAAAAAAAAAAATAAAAAAAAAAAAAATCTTCACATGACATAAAATAAGTCTGGCAAGAACTTGGATCCTTTCAAAAAAATCTGTTTCATTGTACATTCAGTTAATAAAATTTCTGTCAAAAATGCAACATCCACACATATAATTAAGTAATTAGCTCTAACTGATTAAATCTACTATGAAATACAAAGATGGTTCTATAGCTTCATAATAAATATTTAAATTTTATGTTTTTTTAAATCGTCAGATTTCGAGTTGTCAATTATGTATAAATACATACTATAACCTAATTCTTAAAAATGATATCCAACACAAAACGGAATTCACATATTCCTGTGATCTGATTCAGTTTAGACTTTTGAACAAATTTTCCAGACTAAAAATCAGAAGCCAAAATGCAGTCATGTACAGGATATCATCCAAAATGACATTCTGAAGTGAACTCATGACAATAACAAGAGACATGCATTACAGAGACATTAAGCATTACTCACTTAAAAGTCAAAGCTCTTGAGTCAGCCATCCCTTTGTTGTTGCTGGTGCATCTACAAAAAGACTCAAGTTGGTATAGCTGGAAAAGACTAACACGTCTGTCTCTGTCTCTGGTTACATGTCAACAAATGTTTTTTTTTTTTTTTTTTTTTTTTTTTTAAATTAAAAATTTTTTTT
>OOFC01006965.1:3141-16248 GCA_900323345.1 Pseudochromis fuscus
TTTTTTTTTTTTTTTTTTTGTCTTGTGTGCTTTTTCAGTTCCTCTGCCAGATCCCTGTCTCACCCCCACTCTGCTCAAACCTGGAAGTTTCTGCCACCAACTCCCAATTATTTCTCCACATCCTTTCTTCTGCAGTAAATCTGTTAAACACCTCCCTCCCTGCACTGCTCGTCAGTCCTAGAAATCCTGTACTCAGCCACAACATTAAAGTCACTGAGAGAGATTAGTTATCTTGTTACAATGGCACCTCTGAGACATAATAGGCAGCAAGTGAATGTTTATTTTTCCTCTAACTTAATGCACCCATGGGATCAATGAGGCTCTGGACTCTGTGGTCTGATGAAAACATGAGGCTTTTACTTTGACACGCATCACCTATACCTAAACAGACCAAGCACCCCTAATCATGGCAACAGCTTTCTCTGACAGCAGTGGCCTCTTTCTGGTGCGCTGTAAAAAAAAAAAGTTTTAGGAGTCATTTGAGGAAAATGACAAAGAGTTCAAGGTGGTGACTCAGCCTCCCAAATTCCCAGATCTGTCCTCAGAGGACTTAAAGGATCTACTGCTGACATCTTGAGGTCTTGTGGAGTCCAGGCCTCGAAGGGTCAGAGCTGTTTTGGCACCACGAGGGGGAACCATACAATATAAGGCTGGGGGGGGGGGTTAAATGTTATGGCTTATTTAGAGTTTCGTAAGCAGTGCCAGGATCTCAGCCAATATTTTTTCAGGTACCGTTATGGGCGGCTTTAACAAAATGTACTGGTACAGCCTGCAGTCTCTATGTTGGAACAAACTAACCCCACCCATTGATGTTTTGGGACACACCCAATCAACCAGACCAGCAAAACGTATACGGTGCAATGCAGAAGATAATCAGCCTCAATCTTAAATCCGATGGAAAACAATGAATAGGAAGTTTGGTTTTTCATTACTGGCTGTCTTGATTTTTCTTCCTGTTTCTCACCACTGAGGTTTCTATGATATTAGCCTTTAGTTTGAAGTTTGATGTCATGGGCAGAAGTGGAAATTATTTACATAGTTCACTTCTCTGCTGCTTCTATCATGCTGCTTGTCGGCATTGATTTAGTTTCTTTATAGTGTAAAATTTGTAATACAAAACATAAAGTGTAAAATATGTTCAGTATTTATCTAATCAACCTCCTTCACAGCACACAGTATAAGGTAGTGAAACTTTTGTTATAGGTGCAGGATCTAAATAGTTACGTGCTATGTAATATAGGAATGAATGCGTCAAAGAGGTGCGTGTGTTTCCTAATGTAACTGAAAAAAAAAAAAAAATGTAAGAAGGTTTAGTAAGCCCTGCGGCCTTTTGCGTGCAGGTAAAGTTATTCAGGTCATATCATATTACCTTGTATATCATGACAGCAGCATTTCCAAAATAGTAAATCTAGAGTGAAAATGTGGTTTGGCATTTAGCCTGCAGCATCAGCTTTACCATCACCATAACGATATAATAAACAAATAATCTCAGGCACTTTATGCCACTCCAGCATTCTTCAGCAGTGATTAATGTGAGGTTTTGACACTGCTGCTGTTTATTTATAGACACTGCACATGACACATTTGTCATTATTTAGTGGGAGATAGGAAAGAATTCATATTTACTGTTTTGTGCTGACAAAACGCCACCACAGTATCACACACACTGATCCAGATCACTTCATCTCGTCTCGCAAAAGAAGAGATTAAAGCAGCTCTGTTGCATGTTGTTGTCCCTGCTTGGCAAGTATAGGCCGATGTCACGCAGGTGTAATATTCAGTCTGTGTGTGCACAGCACACCCATGTCTCACTCATGCTGGCCTCTTGTAAGCACTAAAGATGGTTACGCACGCAATCTTTGTACTGACCAGGACAGAGTGTGCAGCCAGCGTTGGAAAAGCCTTCAAGTGGAATTATATTAACCACCTGCTCTTGATCCAGAGGCATTAATGGACGAGTGGAAGTCGCGTGTGCCGCCTGCGGTTCAGACATGGTAAAGAAATAGACAGGGAGACGTAACCCCTCTCAGTGGGCACATAAAACAGAGACAGCCTAGGCACGGCAGAAAGGGGAAGCAGGGGAGGGCGGGAGGATGTATGTGTTCGTGAGACGGGTGAGGTAAAGGCAGGCGTATAGAAAAAGGTGGAGTGAAGGAGGATTTTTTTTCAGTGGCCTGGTGATTAAAGTATTTTACAAGAGGAGGCCTCATTTACACACATTAAACTGAAACTTTTGGGAAAAAATTGAACTGGCAGCGCAACTCAAAAGGCAGATGTAAAATGTAATAAAAAGAGAAAAACAACGACACACACAAAAAAAATTCAAATTGGCAAATAAAGTGGAAAAGAATAGATCGAGGTAAAAGCCAAAAACAAAGGAAAGGTTGAAAACACAGTCTGGAGCAAAGCAGGAAATGACCAGAGGATAAGGCACCGGGGTAGAAAAGGTGAGTTGGGAGCAGATGTAGACTTATTAATGAAGTGGCTGCAGGTGAGCAGAGGGGCGGGGACGATCAGGTGATGCAGGAAAGCAGGGCAGGTGGGAGTGGCTAATGTGAAGAGGCAGGAGAAGGGATCATTGCAACACAAAAACCAGACTGAATGAAATGAGGACAAAAAACCAAAACTATGAGCTAAACTTAAGAGGTCTGTCATCCTGCTAAAACACTTGATTTTAAAAAGTGATATACACCACCGTCCCTTCCCCCTGCGAGTCAAAGCTGCATCAGCATTATGTCTTCAAAAGTTATTGCAAAATGCAAGTTACAGCAAAAACAGGTAATAAGAGCTAAAAAGGAGACAAGAATGAAAACTGATGAGACACTGACTCATGAACGAATGCTCAAAATTACAGGAGCATTGAGTGTAACCACCTCAATATGTCAGATTTCATCTTCTGTTCCCTCCCTTCCTCCTCTCATCTCACATCCCAAACCACAGACAGTGAACACCAGCCGGCTGGAAGGATCACGTTCCCTGCTCATTTAGAAAGCTTGGGATGACTTCAGGTAAAACCACTCTGCAAAAATCCACCGCTCTCTTTCTCATCATTTTTCTCTGTCCTCCTATATGAGTCAAAGGTAATTGAGTTTCCTCTTGGATGAAGCATGAAGGCTAGTTGTTAGCATTTAGCCTTATGTGATGGATAGGGGTGCAACAGTTAGTCGTCATTGTTGAGAAAAATTGATAATAAAAATAGTGGCTAATGAATTTAATTGTTGATTATTGTTGGCAGACGGGTTGTTCAAAGGAGTGAGGCGTCTCCCGTCCTTCCTGTCCTCACTATATATAAGCTTCTGTTAGTGGCTTTTTTCTTTGTCTCTTTAGCTTTTGTCTGCACCACAGCTGCTAAGGCCAACGAGTCACTTCTTCCTTATTGAACCAGCCACTGTTTTGACCTGACCACCAGTTGTGCAATGTGTGTGTGTGTGTGTGTGTGTGTGTGTGTGTGTGTGTGTGTGTACTGAAACTCAGGACATCTAGTGTTTTCCTCTGGCTAAGTTTCGGTGACATCATTTATCAAACAGGAGGAGCGCTTGCCAAGACACCGGGACTCAGACACACTAAGTCTTATGTTTGGTTTGTTTTTTTACTCACTGACAGAGGAGGAGCTCAGACTCTGCACATATGATTTATTTTTGGTTTTCACTTTTCATATCTTTTTTTGGACAACAACAACAACAGAACAGACTAACACGAGGTCTATCCTTTAACCCACGGCGGAAGACACACACACACTGACACACACACACACACTCACACACACACACATAAAATAGAAATACTACGTCAGGGCTGTTCTGCTCTCTTCCACTGTTTTGGAGTGAGTACCAGTGGTTTGTAAAGGTGTGTATGTGTGTGTGTGTGTTTTATGACTCTGCACCTTGTGGCCAAGTTTCGGTGACATCATTTATCAAACAGGACTTGTGCGTGCTCAGACTCCAGGACTCCGACACTCTAAGTCTTACGTTTGGTTTGTTTTTCACCCACTGACACAGGAGGAGTGTACTCCCAGTCTTATGCTGACTGCTGCAGGCTACGACTTTAGACACATGACATGCTTGTGTGTGTGTGTGTGAATGTGTGGTTATTTTCAGCTGTGTGTGAAAAGGGTACAATTAGTAAGAATTCATTATCATCATACTAAATTATCAGCAGGTGAGTTAAAAGGCAATCGTCCCCTCCCCAGCCTGAAGGCTTGAGAAGACAAAATAAAATTCTCCTGAGTTGACACATGGTGAAATGCACTTCACTGTTACAGTTCATATGTAATGTGCAGTCACATTGTTTCCTATGTTATCATATTTCCAGATATTCTGGAAGCACTGAGGTCACACTTTCTCCAACTTTCTCCATGCAACGGACACATTTGTGGTGTCTTTAGGAAGTATAATTACATACAGTCTGGTAGAGAGTTAAGATAAAAAAGATAGATACCACACTCGTCTCTTATCTGCACACTTAATGGATGCTGAGCTACCACCTGGGACTGCTCAGATTCAAATAAGAGTCTAATTTTTGTGATTTTTACACTTGTTTTGAACTGATTTAACAAGTTTGTTACCTAGTCAGCTTTAAAGCTTCTGGAAAGTGGATTTTTTAATCTTTGGGCAGGGAAAACCTTAGTGGTTTCTTCTCTTACCAGTTCTCTTCCTAAGCTATGCTAACTGGTGGTGGTGGTGGTGGTGGTAGATTTCTTTGCAAGTAAATCTGCCCCCAAAAAAGCCTATTAAGTTATTCCCTTTAAAACTTAAGTTTGACTAATTTGCACAACCATCTTTTTTTACAAACCACTAATAATTGTAATTTCTGAATAACAACCTCTTGCAATATAAATCTGAACAACATTAATTACACTTGACTGTAGCCTTCTCCTCCTCCGACTGTAGCACAAACTGACTCACTGAGAAAACAAAGAGGCACAGGTGAGGGAAAAAAACCCACTGAGCAGAAAAAGCTACACTCCAAGTCGAACACTTGCATGAAAATAAACCTCAAAAGATTAGTTTTGAAGCGTGTGTGTGGATAAACATCTGTGATTATCATCAGGCCTCCCCGGGGGTTACATGGCAGAAACAACACTGTGCTGGAAATGCACATGTTGCGCTTTTCTCAGCTTTCTCAGCTCAACTTTGATGACTGTGTAAACACAAATTACACCACGTTTGTGTATTTTGCAACACAATCCACCTCCTCAAAAAGTGCCTGTGCTTCACATGCAAGCATTTCCTCAACTAATTTTAGCGTCGAAACTGTTGGAAAGGCAGCAGTGGAAAGGTAAACCCCCGTATAGGATTTTATAGAATTTCCTATTTTCGTTTACCTAAATGCAGCATGTGTCGGGCGGCGGTGTGGGCCACCCTGAGTGCAGAACACAGTGTGAAGTGTGAACTCACTCTCTTGGGAAAAGGCTGCTGGATATTTGCGGAGTTTGTACGAGGCTCTGAGCCAGTGTGTGTGCGAGTGTGTGTGTGTGCAACCTGTCATAAACGCTGATGAGTGATTGAGCACATAAGCCTGTTCGCACGCCACATCCCAAACAAGCCTGCACGTATGCGTGTGTACGTGTGTGGGACGCCATTCATCTAAATTGAGTAGAAACCAAACAATGCAGCCCTGCTCACACCCTATTAAGCTGTCAGGCTGCAGCCATTGAACCTACCTTATAATCTTTACCATAATGGGACTCCCTTTTTCCTTTTTTGTCGCAGGTGTGCTGCCAACGTTGACACATGCAGCGCACACACACAAAGTAAGCAAACAGTTTTAAACATTTACATACTGACGCATTAAGTAAATACCCTCAAACACACGAGCACATCCTCTGCATACAAACAACAGTGTGCACAAACTACACAATGCCATACAACAAATAGACCCACGTGTGCTGTTCTCTCCTGTGACCTCAGCTGTGAGTTCATTCTTCCCCTCGCACATATGGAGCCCTGGCACCGTCTCGGCTCTCGGCTGCTGCCCTGCTACTATCAGCATATTTTTAATTGCCTGGCTTTAGACTATAGCAGCCTCTGTGATGACAGCACGCTTGTTTATTTTTATATGCAACCATAAAGGCCCCAATAGCCCAGACCATATAAGGAATATACAGCATATATATGATGCTTTGCTCCCTGGCTCTTTTATTTTTAGCCGAGTGCAAACACAGAGTAGTTTTGTAGTAACTAAGGAGGTTTCTTGCCCCAGGACATGCTGCTGTTATTACGAAATGTGCCTGTCAAAGGCGAGGAAAATCTTTGATGAGCTTTGTGTAGTGGCAAACCTGAACTCCGATCAGGGATGTAATTTCAGAGGACTGCAGGAGCTAAATAAAGGTTAATGTCTCCCTGTCTGCTGTGTGGCTTAAATAAACATAATACACTGCAATATTGTGAATATTACCATGGAAGCAGAGCCCAGTGGGATGAATTAAATGAATCCCTCAGCCTCACAGTATCCCAAATTTATTAGATGAAGTATCAGAGAAATTCAAAATTTCAAGGTTAAAAAACAGAAACAGAAGACAGCAAAGGACAGAGACAGTGTGTCAAAGAAATGATCTTATAAGAAAAAGTGCATCTGAAAGTGTCAGTGTGAGTCTGAATCCATTCTCCTGGACACTCTGATCATCACACAACATTTAAGAGACAAAGAAATAAATCAATATGAGAACATTCAACTGAATTACACCTTTATCAGTATATCAACCCTCTAGTTATACCATCTGTTATGAGTTTTAATTACAATCTAACTACCGTTTCATTAATATGGCTCAACGAATGAAGGCAGGACCTCACCCAGTTTTGTTTCCATTGTCATAAATTGACTGTTGAGCTTGAACTCAACAGACTGACACCAGAATCAATGGAACTTAAAAGGCGTTTCACGTTTTACTGCACTTTCAAGCACAACTAGACAGACCTGCAGCCCTTTAAACTGTACAGTACAGCGCTGTCACGAACAAAGCAAGCACCGCAGACGCCATCATGACTGTTGTTATATGCAAATAGTGGCTAAGTATTTAGTAAGCGTCATTGAAATACTCTAAATGTGCTACGGTCCAGTGTTTTTCCACCATGAACATACTCCAACTCGTATTACTGCTGATAACTTACGGCCATAATGTATTTACCATTTGCATGCCTCTCTACAACTGCATCGTTAGACAGGAAGAACGGCATCGCCCAGTTCACAGATCACTTTCAGTGACAGCCTTTTGTAATCTTTAGTGTAAACTTTTCTCTCACTTAAATTTCTGCAGTACTAGAAATAAATGATAAAAACTAAACGCAACACCCACATCCACATTTACTGTTTTTTTGTCTGCCTAAAAGCTCAATACACATCACCTGCTGGCAGCTGGTGGGGAACAAGACAGAGCTAAAAGACGAGGAAATATTCAACTTACATTCATCAGGTGTATAAAAACCATGCTTGACTTTAAATGACAGATAATGTTGTGTTGGTTCTGTTGTAAATAAGTGGTGGTTGTCAGATCTTCAGTGTATTAAATAAGGAAATAAGCTGATTACCTTTTAAGAGCTCTCATTGGTTGTTTTACCCAGATTTTAGAGGTCAGGGTTGAGGTGGGAGAAAAACACAAAAGGCCAAAATTAATTGGATACTTGTGTGTGATAGGACACATTCATCCACCACCTTTGCACTATTAGCTTATGTTTAACAATGGCATTGAACATTGGCTTTGTATGTAATATTGCTGGTGTTACAGTGATGCCAAGAGAAATTTCTGTGGTGAAAAATCACACAAAAATCAACCTTGATGTCTCATGTAACCATGTGTCATTGATTCTTTAGAAATGAAACGTCTTCACATCTACCGGCATCCAAGAGGTGTGGGCAGAGGAGGGTGTGTATCATCAGCTGGTAAGGGCATGGCTTATGAAATTAAAAGAAATAGGTGTGACCTTTCAGACAAAGGAAGTGCTCCAGAAGTAATGCTTGGCATGCAGGAGTTTCAAGTTTACCATGCTGGTGCTGTCATTTAGCAAGTGTGTGTTTTGTAATTCCTTTGATACCCATCCCTTTTCCTCACTCTGAGGATGTTAAGAGCTTTTACTGAAGAAAGAAATCTACACCCTGCCCTGAAACTATCCCCTGTTACTTGTCATAGTAAAATAATTGTGTCATCTCTGTATGTGTGACTGTTGGTCCGTAGGAATTCAGCTTTGTGCTCATCCAGACCCGCCCTTATTCCTTTGTGGTTTACACTCACTTTCATTTAGCCATTATTCTGTAGGTGTCATATCATTGAGCGTCAGTAAGTCTCAGTGATGTTTGTTCTAGCAAAAGCATTTGAATGATCAGATGTACACAGTAAAAAAGCATCCAAGTTATTCCTGTTCACACTGCTCGAGGTCAAGTGCTGTATCCTGAAGGAAAATGTGAGCAAAGTTCGCCCAGTTTATGTCTCTAGCTCGCGGTGGTATGCAAACGACTTGTTCTTTGAGGTAATCTTTGACCATTATCTCATGATGGATGTGTTAACAAGTACAGTATACACACTATAGTATGTGACCTGTTCAACTTCTCATGCTGTCAGCGTGCTGATAAATCTTGTCTACACAGATGTCCTCAAACAACATGCAGGAAGAAATAGATTTCCAAAATGCCGACATGAGAAGCTTAAACACTCAATTTCCATTTGTAAAAACTAAACCTGTAGAGTAAGACGGTCACATGCTTGTAACTGCTGATATATCCAAACGTCTGACCCTCCCAGAGGACTGTCAGAGGGTGTGATAGATCAGCTGACTATTTTGGCTCAGGAGACAAGTTTATTGTCTGTCTCAATGAACCAGTCATCTGTTAGTTTTCCTTTCATTTCCTTTGGTCTTTTTACAATAAACTTTCAAGTTATGTCAGCGTGTAAAGTTTTCCTTGATATGACAATGTGAAAACATTGGAGTAAGTTGCTCTTATATGATTTAAATCTCTGCTTAACATAAAGACCGCATGTGTGGAAACTTTCGACAATTTTAGTGAATCAATAATTGGTGGAAAAGGCTGATCAAGATTAAATACAATAGGAACATTGAATAGGCTGAAAACAGTGTGTTTCACAAATCCCACTGTGACCTCCTGCACCCTTCAGTACTACTGTGCCTTTCAGGTTAAAGAAAAGTGTGTGCCTCATGGATAAAATGTAACAAAATAAATTAATAATCAAAACAGAAACTAACACTGGTGGTAAAACGAGTGTCTACTGGTGACACAGTCAGGCAATCTTACTTTGTGGTGTAAGTTGGTGTGAAAAAAAGTGAGAAATTAAGTGTGAAAGGAAACTGAGGCTCAAAATGCTACAGTTTTCTCTGTATAACTGTCCTAATAGCTATAGTCAGTATAGTCTGCTACTCTCAGACTGTATATGTAAAACAACCAGGTCTCAAAAGTGAGGCCAATGCAAAAGTGCAAAAAAAGTGCAATACTCCCAATGGCCACTAGATGCTGGCTCAAAAAAACTCTGAGTCCAGAGGATTTCAATTCAAAAATCATCCTTTTCAATCATGAAATACTCATTAAATACATTTTTTTCACAAGTCCATCTGAGGTTATTGGCTAAAATAGTCTTATTAGTCTGAGAGTAGATATTAGGATTAGGGGTGTGGTTAATTTGAACTGGAGTCTCATGCATTGGACAGTCACCTCAGGTTCATGGGTCAGGTTATATCCAAATATGGTCACTTCTGGCTCCAAGCAGCCAACATGGCGATGTTCAAATGCTGTTAGCTTTGTCCATTCGATACAGTTTATGTTTTAGCCAAACTCCACTCAGTCATTAGGAATTGTTCTTTTGATTCTTTTATTTAAGTGTTTTTGTGATGAATCCTATGGTGAGTAAGGTAGTTGCGGTTCCAGGCATCCTGTATGTGAAGTGTACACATAGCATAGCATAGCATAGCATAGCAGAGATCCAGAAGCAGGACAGGCTGAATCGGACACCACAAAATCTAGAGTTGGGAATCAGCTGAGGAACGGTCTGCCAGCTGTATGAAAGTCAGCTTTCATCATCATATTAAACTGGAATATAAACCTGGACATCATAACCAGCACACACACATACTCGCACATTAAGAGAGAGAAAGGGGGGGGGAGACAGAGAGAGCGAGGGGGGACGGCATGCGACCTGACGAGTGCTCCCTATACTTAGTGAACTTCTGGCGTTTTAATGGGCCTGACGTAGTTCCATGCTGTGGTCTGAGGTCTCTCCACCAGCATCTATTTTCCCTCAGAAACTAAGAGTTGGAAAAAAGTACAGAGCATTTAAACAGGCTAAAAATGTATCTGATGGCAACCACCGTTGGCTGAAAATAGCCCTAAAAGGGTATTATTATCATTAATGAGGGATAAATTTGTCGGCTGACTTACCCCGGAGTCAGGAGCACTTAAAATTTATTCTGGAGTGTGCCCTCCTTTTTTTTTTTAGACGGTTTGGCAAAACTGAGCGATCAAGTCTGTCTGAGGAATGGACGGCCTCCTGCTGATTTATACTCGTAAAGTCAGCTTCTCCTGCAGAACAGAACACATCGTGCTGAGTAAAGATCAACCATAACTCTTTTCAGATTCGCAGTGCTCATGCTTTAATAACCATGCTGACTGTTTTGCATGTTTTAGCCTATTAAGTTTAAATCACCTATGCTTCACATTACATCTGACCTTTCTCCAGTACAAACAGTATGTTCTAGTTTGGTCTCCAGGTTTCCAGGCTGCTGTTGTTTTCAGTTAATACCAGCACCCTATAGGGAACATTATATCTGGTTTGCGAGAGCAGACCAAGAAAAACTTTTTGGAGGCCTTTTTGTTGGTTTGCTCGGGGGAAATGTCACCTCAGATAGCTGCTCTCTCACTGGCAAAAACACACTGCTCCTCTGTTCTTTATTTTCCTGTGTTGTGAACAGCATGTGCCTCTTTACAATGATAAAAGTGTCCTGCCATGTTCTCTGAGGCTGTACGCAGACACAGCTGTGCTTCGAGCTAAAAGCAAGCTAATATTTAGCAGGTTTACTTCGGGCTGCTGATTAGCACTAATGACATCGTACAGCTGAGGCCGATGGGAATGTCGTTAAATCCGCAGATGTCGGTCCATCATCTGGAGTATTGAACACATTAAATGTTGATGGAAAGATGGTGGTTGTTAAAATTTAAATGAATGCAGATCATCATCAGGAAGACATGAATACCCAACAAATTACATGGCGATTCACACAATAGTTGGGACATTTTACGCTTCGCAAAATCAGTACTGAACAGATCTCGAACAATCCCTATCTCCTAATGGGTGAATGTTTTAATATGATTGTGTTGCTTTTTCACTTTAGAGAGGGCAAAAGTGTTCAGTCGACTAAGCACAGCTGGATTATACCCTGGCAGAGGTTTGCATTCTCTTAAACTCCATGAAAGGCAGAGGAAACAGCTAGGAACTATAACTATGTTATCCATGGCTAACAAAAGTTCAGACCTGACCCTCAAATTTTCTCCTGACAGGTCATTTAGCTACCAAATCCACGTCTGCAGCCCAGCCTGCAACATCAGGAAACAGCTTAAACTTATTCAAAATTTTGGCCACCAGGTAAATTCTATGAAAATGTTTCCAGTCTCACTACCTCCAAGTAACCAGGTTCCTATTTAGCATTGTCAGACCATCTGCTGCTAACTTATGGGCTCTTACTGCAAATAGCAATTGCAGTATGTGGAAGTTAGCTCATGCGGTTCCTCTAAATAAACGAGGATGTAGAAGTGAACTTTTTACCAGCCTATTATCAGGTAATATATCAGCTGCTTTAGGTGATTTTTGTAGACAACTTTTTTAGAATAACAACAAGAGACTACTTTGTTTTTAGAAACCTGTAGCGGGTTCAAAAAGCATTTATCAGACAGTCTGAGTCAAGGGTATAAAGGGTATGAGAACAGCTAGTCTGAATTTCTGCTGTTTGCTGAGGGCACAGAATCTAATCTGAGCATCGAACACATACCTCTTCATGACTCATCTTTATGCAGATGATAGACACTCTGTTCAGTGTTTCACCTCACCGCAGGTTTCTCCATATGTAATTCAAATGGATATTGCAAATAAGTTCTCGTTGCAGAGATGCCAATGTAATAATTTGCATCTCCACCGTGAGAACTGATATCAAGAGATATGTTGCAGATCATAAAATCTTTTGCATTAAAGTTCATGACTCATGAACTTTAAATATCATAGAACACCTTGTGGGCAAATTGTAATTATGTTGTTTTTTTGTACAGAATCAGAAGAGCTAGTTTTTTTTATTGCTGCTGCCTCCATTGCTTCAACCCATCCACCCTCTGACCTTTGACCAGATGATGGTAATGGGTGATTTTACTCTACTTGAGCTATTGTTTGAGTATCACTGTTGTTGTTGCAAAAGTCGTGTCTGGACCCGATGTGAGGTTGGATAAAAGGTGATAGTGTCATGTGTGTTCACCAGACATCTCCTCTGGACGTCTGCGGCTACTTGCACCAACACCCAAGGTTTCCATGGCAACCTGACAGACGGTCAACAAACATTAAGAAAAAAAAAGTACTTCTTCTTTTTTCCCCCTCTGTCTTAATTTAGAAGTTTTCCAACACAGCAATTCGTCATACTGCCTAAGTGGCTCACATGAGGGCAGGGACGTGTTAGAGGAGGAATTTTAAAAAATGTATTGCAACTTCTACCACATATTAGATGTAAACAATGTGAGATAAGCACAAATGCACATCCAATTTACAAGGAAGTAGGTTTGTTGCTTAGTTTACTTTTTCTTCTTTTGATTGTATTACCACCAAAAACATGAAACTCTTTGAATTCGTCCTTTTAGCAAATGAGTTTCCAGCCTTTCTTGGTTACACTATGTTAAAATACAACACAACATCACCCTACACAGGATATCTTTGTTCTGTCTGTTCCTTACATGAGTGCCTTTGGGTACATGATGACGCATTAACCCCGTATGAACCAGACTGGGAGAGATAAAGGAGGTGTGACGAGAGAGCAGGAGCAGAGAGGAGAGATAAAGATAAACACGATGAGGTATGAAGTCAAGGCAGGACAGGTGGAGAGCGCTGGGGTTGCGGCAGCTCGTGTTGAGGGA